>JARHVA010006470.1:497500-677500 GCA_037957365.1 Torreya grandis | reverse complement strand
TGAAACACCTCATTTTGGTACAACAAGCTGTCTCATAATGTTTTTATCATTTTTAGCACTCTTGGTCCACTTGTGTACATTGGATATTTTTGGATATATTTCACCCCAAATTAGAATATATCAAAATTTAATTCATCTTGATTTACTCAAATTCATGTTAGATTTTTATGTTTTCATTTTCAAGATCCTAGTCATCCATTCTCTGAGTAGTCATGTATCTCTATTTAAGTCTTTTTGCTTACTAGTATAAATTAGTAGTTTGTCAATTCTATCTTAAAAATTAACTGGAGACTTGTTTATTTTTTCCCTCTTACTTTTTAGGTCCTTCTCATCTTTCCCTAATTTTATGTGCATTTTTTTCCATTTATCACATCGTTCCATAGTTGGAATTTATGAGTCATGTCCTAGAAATACACACACACACACACACACACACACACACACACACACACACACACACACACACACACACACACACACACACACACACACACACACAAACACACACACACACACACACACACACACACACACACACACACACACACACACACACACACACACACACACACACACACACACACACACACACACACACACACATGTCAAACCATAGTCATTTCCTAACAATAAAAAAATTAACCAATTAAAAACTAATTGGAGTCCTCATAAAGTTGGAGTTTCACATTCATTTTATCTATTGCTATACCCATGAAGGAGTCTACACATTGGGTATATAAAAAATATACATAATATACAAGTCTTGTGTCATTATAATTTTGTGCCAAAAGAACCTTATAGTGGGAACACATAGTTGTATTTGATTATATAGGAGAGGATTTAAATCCATTACTCTCACTTGGGTTGGTTTATTATAACATGCATATGAGAACTACATTGAATTTAAATTCAATTGTGTGGTATATGTAGTTATAACAACTCAAATTTTAAACTGAGTTAAATAACTTGGACACACTTTTTTTGTTTCTAGATTATAGGGGTAGGTAAAAGATGGAAATATAAAAAAAAATAGTGCATTATTCTCACCAATTCCAATAAGTGATTCTATAACCCTACTTACCATCACCATGTTCACCTTCCCATAAAATTTTAGATTTAGAAACTGAGCAAAGTACATAATCAAAATAGGATATAGAGTCAAAACCAATAAAGGTACACATTCATTGGCTTGAATATTCTATAATATACACAATTGGAAACTACCACTTTTTCCTCAGTATAGTTAGTATCTTATACTTCATAAAGAGCAATAAAATCAACTTTATAACCTATATCAAGTTAAAATATCCCATAGATCTACCCAATTATGTCACCTTTCATATCCATTCAAATTAAAATTCATTTTTTATATTTACATGTCTAATTATGTGTCATACTTGTGGTTTCTATTTTTAGGCATGAGTTAGATCTGATTATTTTAGTTTATTATTATATCATAGATTTAGCTTGTTACATTATTTTAATGAGTTATGCATGCACTATTTGGTTAAAAACCATAATTCATCAAATTAATAGTTGTATAAATATACCATCATGAAAATATTGATAGAATGATGCAACCTCATGTGATGATGAGATATTAAGGATACAAAAATATGGTCCAATGTATCTTGCTTAAGGGGAAGAAAGATATGGTTCTAATGTGGTATGATATAGGAGTATCACACACACACACACACACACACACACACACACACACACACACACACACACACACACACACACACACACACACACACACACACACACACACACACACACACACACACACACACACACACACACACACACACACACACACACACACACACATGATGCAAGATAATCAACTTAATAGATGAAATTTTCATTATTAAAGGATCCAAAACGTGCTAAGAGGTCCATGGTAGGTCCTCAAGGTGATAGGAGCTCCTGAAGAGGTCTAGGATTTGAATAGGAAGCTTTCCTTGCAAAATTGTATTTGAATTTTGAAATGTAAGAGCTTGTTCAAAAGTAATCCTAGAGGTCTTAAGTGATGTCTAAAGGTTAGATAGTGGTATAATATGCTATATAGAGGTGAAATTATGGATAACCTAATCTATTAGAATAAATTAGTATGTTCTTGTTTCATAACCTCCAAGAATCAAACATGAGAGGTGGTACACGAAGATAGGTGGGTTATTTGCATGGCACATAAAAGAAAAAAATTGCATGTAAACATAGAGAGGAAGGAAGAGAAAATAGAAAAAAATGAGAGAGAGTTATCTTAAAAGAGAGAGGAGAGTCTGAGAATGAAAATGGTATGAAACTCCTCAAGTAGGATCTCAAGTCCATGAATGGACTTTTTTGTAATAGAGAATGATAGGATGAATAAATAAATATGTTTAATGTTTATGTTTCTATTCAATGAGAGTGAGTGAATAAATTTTATTTTTTCTTAGATAATCCCTTGATTCCATTATTGTATTCATATTAATGTTAAAGTTGTACGTTTGATAAAGTTTGTAGGTTGATCAAGTGGGTTATAAGTTGCAGTCAAGAGAAATGAAAGAAAGTTGATAAGATTGGTAAATATGGATAAAGGAATGAGATATGTTAAATCCTATAATATTGATATCATAGGTATGCCAACCTTTAGGGTTTAGTTTATGATAAATTCAAGTGGGAAAGATTCTTGAGAAAGCATTTTATGGTGTACCCCTGTCATGCATAAGATAATTTCTTAGAGTTGTGGTCTTAAGAGTATTTAACTCCTTATGTTAAGTTTACATTATGTTATGAGAATATATTATCTTTACCTCCATACAAGGTTCATGATTTTAATACTCATAATGGATTGGACAACTAGTAATAGGTCCCTTGCTCAATCAATCAAGGAATGAGACTCTATTTCATAAAGACCCAATTATGGATAGTTCACATCAAAGAAGAGATTTGTATGCTTTAATGTGGTTGAACCTCAACTTAGGAACCTTTATATGTGCATGATAATTATTTATAACTAGAGGTAAGACTTATGATTTAAGTACAAGTGGTTGAAAAAATGATAATAGAAAGTGTCCTTAAAAGATAACCCTATGTAGGTAATCCAAACCTTGTGTGTAGGGCAAGAAGGAATGAAGTCATAGTGTGAAAGGAAGAATTAAAGATAATAGGATGATTATTGATATTAAACAAGGGGAACTAAATTTATACAATGTTCCTTAAAGGTTTGAGATCACTTTGATAGTATATCTAGTCACTAAACTTAATATAGTTATACTCAACCATGCCCCTGTTCCCACAGTCTACAGACAAAGGGGAGTGAAAACGATCATTGGGAAGAGGAATGATGTTTAAATAGTCAAGGAATATCATGAATGTATATTTTATAATCTCAAGGCTTGTATAGATAGGCTATAAAATGCATTGGGAATTGTAAATATGGGTTAAATGGTATACAATCAACAAAAAGAGGACTCAGTCAACTATATATTGTGATTCCTAAGCCTTTAGAGAATGAGATAAGTTATATAACATATTTTAATGGTTATATGAGGTTAAAATGGTCCCAGTTAAAGTAATTTTGTCCTTGAAATCCTTGTATAATTTGAGTTAGATAATTTATAAGGCTCTCGGCCCTATGTAGGTTATGGAAACCCTAAGATTAGGGTTTTGTGAATAAAAGAAGTTTTAACCATAAATTTTTTTTTAAACATTTTATTATGACCAAATTTAAGGTCTTATAAAATAATATACTAGTTATAGACCCATATGGATTGTCTAGTATAGAGTTTGACTATTATGTCACGAAATGAGGCCTAATTAAGCATATATGAAGATATTAAACAAAATAAGTGGTGGATAGAGATGAATTAGGAAGTAAAAATTTACCCACACTTCTAGGGGTATAAATTAATTCTAAAAGGGTGATTATATATTGATAATAGATCTTATATTGATCAAACAAAGGAATATTGTTTTAAAAAAGGCTATAAGCCTTGAATGGGCATTATGACCTTAAGATACAAAAAAGAGTGGAACAAGGTGATTGAGAACTTGAAAGGGAATAAGGAAAGTGATATGAGGTCAAATAATATCATCTAATATAACAAGTTAAGGCCTTAATACCTGTATCAATAATTGACTCTTGAAACCTAAGGGGTGATTACCTAGTGAACAACTAGGAAGATATTAGAATCAAGTTTACAAATGAGATGAATCGAAGAAGGTAAAGTGGTGATTTGTGATTGAATGGATATTAATACCATAAAAGAAGATTTACTAATGTGAATAAGTAATAAGTGCTAAGCAAATAAGTCTTAAGCTCCAAGAGCCAAAGGAAGAATTAGATTAAGCAAGAAGAATTCAATCAAATCATATAAGAGAATTTGATCAGTTGGATTAAGAACCAAAGAATGATGATTTAAGAGACTTATCCCCATTAATCTACATAATTTGGTATTATATAAAGGTTTTCTTAGGTAATTTTTGTTTTGATTTATTTACACCTTATTGATTTGAGTTGAATGTATAATGTCATGAGATATGCATGAGAGATGACTTTACAAGGTATTGAGGGAGAAGGAGGTTATAGGTATGATTTATTAAGGTCAATAGAGAGTAGGATAATAGTGATAAATAGAAGAGATATCAAATTACTTTAAGAAAGATAAAAACCTAGTCAAGAGAAGGTTAGAAAAGATAGAGAGTAAAAGAAAGCATTGGATCTCCAAGAGAGAAGAGAGAAGAGGTAGACTCCTAGAGAGAGTCAAGAAAGATAAGAGAAGTCCTAGAGAGAGGAAAAGAGACCAAGAGAGGTATAATGAGAGATAAATAAGGTATATTTATAAGAGATAGGTTTAAGAGAGAGGCTTATAAGTAAAAAGAGAGAAGACGGATGTTGAAAAAGAAGTAAAAGCGATAAGAAAAGAGTTGGGTCAGAGATTTGAGAGGATTGAGTTCATGGTGAAGCTCATGAGAGTCAAGAGAGTCATTGGAATGGCTATGATGTGATAAAGAGAGTGAAGTGGCCCATAGAGCTAATTATGATAAAGATGCCTTGAAGAAAGAGGAGGATAAGGAGAATAAAGAAGGTATAACCCATAGAGGCATGAGGGATGAAGTGTTGCCTATAGAGCAACAAAATAGAGAGATTTAGAAGAGATTTATCATTTAATAAAAAATGAATAAGGATTAAGTTCCAAGAGAAGAACTTAAGAGATAATCTAAAGAAAAGAAGATAATGCCCAAGAAATAAGCATTCATGGATATTATGTGGTCTCCTATTTTATATTCTAACATTGATTTTGAGGGTGTACATGCAGGTATGAAGAAAATTTTAATGAAGGACAAGAATGAGACCTTAAATTTTGTGAGAGATAGGAAAAATAAATAACTCATCAAGATGGAAAAAGATGATAAGGAAATAGAAAAAATGGTAGAAGATGATATGACGAAGGATATAGATGTCCATCATGTTAAAGATGAGAAGAAAGAAGAATTATAGGATGCTAAGGAGCATATTGTGCTAAAGAAAGAGTAAAATCACATAAAGAAGTCATGATTTCAAGTCATGAAGATAAGAATGAAGAGATAACATTACATTAGTCTTACAAAGAGGTATATGAAATACAAGGACTTGAATTTGATTTCTCTTATGAGAATAAAATTTATGATGTATAGGTAGAAAAAGTGAGAATAAGAATAAAATCCTTGAAAATAACTCCAAAACATGGTTATGTGGTGCAAAAATAATTATCTAATATGAAGAAGCAGGTGAACCCCAAGAAAGAAGTTAATCAAGCAAAGAGAAAAAATGAGAAACAACTAATGCCAAGAAAAGTGTGTGTAATGAAGAGTATGATAATGAAACAAGAAGTTAAAATTATAGGTACACCTCAAGCAAGCACGAGAAAATAAGAATAAGAGTGTAATCATAAGAAACCAATTACATCTAAGGAACCAAGCAAGGATAAAGAGATGAAGGTGTAGCCAAGAATCCAAGTTAAAAGGCATGAAGAAAGCCCAAGCACATGAAAATGTAAGTAAGTTGTATATGATGAATATGATGATGAAATGTTTGAGTAATGGGATGAAATCAAAGAAAAAGAACATGAAGCATGTCAAAGGAAGTTAGAGAATACTAAAGATTAGATAGGTGAGTGCTCCAATGCTAATCAAGTTAGAAGATGGAAAGATGATGAATACTTCTTGATTGAAGAAGAAACAATGGCTGAAAATGATGACATTGATCAAAAATTTGAGGAAGAATATGAATAGTAGGGTCCAAAATTTGATAAGGATCAAGAAGAGGTGGATATAATTGCATTTCAAAAAGAGATGAAGCTACTTGAAGAGTTATTCAGTCCATTAATAGGATTGTATATAGATGGTAAACAACAAGGATATATCATGAATGAGCTCATGGGAGAGAAGTGGATTAGATGAGTAATATTTGAAAGACATTGGTCAAGGCAGCCATAAAGAGATTGAAAAATCTAATGAACAAGCAAAAAAAACATGAATGTTATGGATATAGTAGGTTTAAAGAAAAAAGAGTTGGTTGCATCTCATAAGCAAATGAAGATGAGGAAGAATTAATCATAAGAACTCATAAATAATCCTAGGAAAGACCAGCCATTGAGTCCTAAAGGCAAGCTAATAGAAGAAGACAAGCAAGTAGATGAGAAGACAAGTGCAACTAAGAAGAAGCCCAGAGCAAATATACATGTTTAAAGAACTAGTCAAGTTATAGTATGGACTCAAAGCACACATAGGAGTCATGTGAATAATGTTAAATGTATAGGTACAATTGAGGAAAATAATGAAAGAGTCTATGAGAATAATGAGTTCCTTGAAGATGAAGTAGATCAATGGTTACTAGTAGCTGAAAAGGAGTTGAGAAAGAGAAAGTGGAAAAAGAAAGCAAATAATAGGATGAAGATGACTATGAGGAGTAGAGCAGAGAGAGAAGAACTTGAGAATATCAATGAGGAAGGTGTTATAAGAAAGCAAGTGAAGAATAATTAGAAAAAGGGAAGAAGACTAATGAGATGGATTTTATTTTTCTCCCTTCTAGGGAGTATGATACAGGAGCATCAACTTCATAGATCAATTTTTTCATTATTAAAGGATATAGAACGTGTTAAGAGGTCCATGGTAGGTCCTCAAGGTGATAGGATCTCTTGAAGAGGTCTATGATTTGAGTAGGAGGTTTTCCCTCCAAAACTTTATTTAAATTTTAAGATGTAAGAACTTATTCAAAAGTAATATTTAAGGTCTTAAGTGATGTATAAAGGTTAGACAGTGGTCTAATATGTCATATAGAGGTGGAATTATGTATAACCTAAGCTATTAGAATAAATGAGTATGTTCTGATTTTATAACCTCCAAGAATCCAATGTGAGAGTTGGTGCATGAAGATAGGAGGGTTATTTACACAACACATAAAAATCCAAAATTTGCATGTAAGCATAGAGAAGAAGGAAGAGAAAATAGAAAAAAAGGAGAGAAATCTCTCTAAGAAGAGACAGGAGGGTTTGAGAATGAAAATGGTATAAAACTCCTCAAGTAGGATCTCAAATCCATTAATGGACTATTTTGTAACAGAGAATGATAGGATGAATAAAGTAATGTGTTTAATGTGTATGTTTATATTCAGTAAGAGTGAGTGAATCAATTTCATGTTGTCTTAGACAAGCCCTTGAGGCCATGATTGTATTCATATTGATGTTAAATTTATAGCTTTGATAAAGTTTATAGGTTGATCAAGTGGGTTGTAGGTTATAGTCAAGAGAAAGGAAAGACAGTTTATAAGATTGGTAAACATGGATGAAATAAAAAGTTATGTTCAATCCTATATATTTGATATCAAAGGTAAGACAACATGTAGGGTTTAGTTTGTGAGAACTCTAAGTGGTAAATATTCTTGAGAAAGAATTCTATGGTGTAACCCTATCATGCATAGGATAGTTTCTAAGAGTTATGGTCTTAAGAGTATAAAAATCATCAAGTTAAGTTTACATTATGTTGTGAGAATAGATTCTATTTACCTCCATCAAAGGGTCATGATTTGAAGACTCATACTATATTGGACAACCAATAATAGGTCCTTTGCTCAGTCAGTCAAGGAATGAGACTCTATTTCATAAAGACCCGATTATGGACAATTCATGTCAAAGAAGAGATTTGTATTCTTGAATGTGGTTAAAAATCAAATTAGGAACATTGATATGTGCATGATAATTATGTGGAACTAGATTTAAGACTTAGGCTTGAAGTACAAGTGGTTGATAAAATGACAACATATAGTGTCCTTGAAAGATAACCTTGTGTAAGTAATCCAAACCTTGTGTGTAGGGTAAGAAGGAATGAATTCATGGTGTGAAAGGAAGAATGAAAGATATTATAATAAGGATAGATATGGAACAAGGGTACCTAAATTTAGAAAATGTTCCTTAAAGGTTTGAGATCACTTTGGTGTAATATCTAATCATTAAACTTAATATAATTACACTCAACCATGCCCCTATTCCCATAGTCTATAGATAAAGGGGAGGAAAAATGATCATTGGGAAGAGGAATGACATTGAAATAGTCAAGGAATAACATGAATGTATGTTGGATAATATCAAGGCTAGTTTAGATAAGTTGTAAAATGCATTGGGATTTGTAAAGATGGGTCAAATGGTACACAGTCAACAAAAAGAGGACTCAGTCAACTATATATTGTGATTCTTAAGCCTTTAGAGAATGAGATAAGTTATAAAACCTATTGTAAGGGTTTCATGAGGTTAACATAGTCCTAATAAAGGTAATTTTGCCCTTGAAATCTTTGTATAACTTGATTTAGAGAATTTATAAGGCTCTCGGCCTTATGTAGGTTATGAAAACCCTAAGATTAGAGTTTTGTGAATAAAACAAATTTTAACCATCAAAATTTATAAGGCTCTCAGCCCTATGTAGGTTATGAAAACCCTAAGATTAGGGTTTTGTGAATAAAACAATTTTTA
Organism: Torreya grandis; assembly: GCA_037957365.1. Classification (NCBI taxonomy): domain Eukaryota; kingdom Viridiplantae; phylum Streptophyta; class Pinopsida; order Cupressales; family Taxaceae; genus Torreya; species Torreya grandis. Next base: position 668,507 of record JARHVA010006470.1, on the reverse strand, counting down.
ACCATTAGAATTTGCTGAAACTTAATAGTAAGATCAAATTTAAGGTCATCTAAAATAATATCCTAGTCATAGACCCATATGGATTGTCTAGTACATATTTTGACCATTGTATCAATAAATGAGGCCTAATTAGGCCTAACTGAAGGAATTTAACAAAATAAGTGGTGGATAGAGATGAATTAGGATTTTAAACTTTACTGACAATTGTGGGGGTATAAGTGAAGCTTGAAAGTGTGATTAGATCTTGAGAAGAGATCCTAGATTGATCAAATAAAAGAAGATTGTTTTATAGAAGGATATAAGCCTTGAATGAGCATTGAGACCTTGAGATACAAAAGGGAGTGGAATAGAGTGATTTATCCCTTGAAATGGACTAAGGAAAATGAGATGAGGTTAGATAATATCATCTAAGATAACAAGTTGAGGCCTTGATACCTATATCAAGAATTGACTCTTGAAACCTAAGATGTGATTACCTAGTGAGAAACTAAGAAGAGATTGGAATCAAGTTTGTAAATGAGATGAACCAAAGAAGGTAAAGAGGTGAGTTTTGAATATATAGATAGAGGTAAATACCATCAAGGATGAGTTACTAATATGAACACGGAATAAGTGCCAAGCAAATAAGTCTTAATCCCCAAGAGTCAAAGGAAGATCTAGATTAATAAAAAAGAATTCAATCAAATCATACAAGATAAATTGATCAGTTGGATTGAGATCTAGAGAAAGATGATTTAAGAGACTTATCCACATGCCTCTACATCAACATACATACATACATAAATATAGACATACATACACATACATATATATGCATATACATATATATATATATATATATATATATATATATATATATATATATATATACACACACACATACATACATATGCATATACATAAATACACACACAGATATATATATATATATATACACACACACACACCCTTATGTGACTAGGTGTAAGTTGGATAATGAAGTTCCTTGATATAATAAGTAAAAGATAAATGGGAACATGGGTGTAGTAATATTATTATGTGTATTATATGGACTATAATCTCTAAGAATATGTGTCTATGATTCCACTAATGTCAAATTATAGATAGTTTTTGGTGAGGCCAAGCTATGACACTCATTGTATATACTTCTGGCTATAAACCCCTTACATATTTCTATCCCATAAACTTATGTGTAGCATTTAATCCATATTTTTATCTATAATAGAATATTCTATGCAAGTTACATATAATATTTCTTATGGGTTAGAGGATGGTGGTTTTATAGATAGAAATAATATGATTTATTTCATTGCACTTGGGATATTGATTGTTAACAATGAATGCATTAATTTATTCACTTCTCTAAATCCTTGTAGAATTTTTTTCACTTGTATTAATTTTGTTAAGTATTATGTAGGAACTTCCCAACTCAATATGTAGCATCTGTGTTATGCAGCCTAATCCATAGCCACTACACTATGGTAGTCTATAGCCACTAATTGTAGCTATCCTACATATTTCTAAATTGTTTATATTAACTAATGATAAAAATTGTCTATTAAATAATGTTATAGAATATATGAAGTCATTAATATGGGGAACTATGAGTTAGTTTCTATAGACAAAGGATATGGTTGTTGATGGTTATTAGTTGAGTAGTCTTTGATGGAAAATATGCCTATAATAGGGGCATATTTTCACACTTATCAAGTTATATTATTTTATATTGGTGCATTGATCATAGTAGACTATTACATATGATTTTATCTTACTTATACTTTATAAAGTGTTATTTCCTATGGACATTATGATTTTTTATACTAGAAGATGACATTGATTGATTATGTGGACTAACATTACTTTTTTTGTGTATGCTTTATTATTATTATATTTTTGATCATTGATGTGTGTTGTATTATGTGTTTTATGAGTTCATTGATTATGTCTCATCAGATCATGCCTTAGTTATGTCATAAAAACCTCTAGTCCATGTCATGGCCATGTTGTGTTTGTGTTAGGTCAGAATCAAATCATTGTGTATTTGTGCATTTGATGATCATTATTTTTATACATGTGCATTGTTACATATATGACTGCTACTAATCTTGGTGTCATGCTATCTACATTGTATACTTCTATTATGTGTGATGCCATGATATTTATCATGCATATATTATGATGCTTATTACTATGTACCTAATTGATTTGTATACTTGACATGACACTTATATACACATTGTTTTCAATCACATGTTTCACAGTTTATTGAATTATAAAATATTTATATGATGAAATATCTTATCATGTTTGTATACATAATTTGCATTTTTACATTTTTAATATGAGGCATGGTACACATAACCCCTTATTTTGAGATGATTAATTCATAGGACTCATTCCTCATATAAAATGGGTGGAAAATAGTGGCCTTAAATTAATGATTCAGGTCATGAAAAACAAATAGTTCATATTTTGGGTTATATTATGTGATTTGAATGGGACATATTAGATAGATTGAATAAATGTGAGGAACATGTGGGGCATCCTACATGATTATGAAGAAATAGTTGTAACATTATATGATAATTTGAGATAAAATGTATGGACTAGATTGAGAATATTTATTAGATTGATTAGATTCATGGCATTATATGACACTACGACATATAGATCATGGCATTATTATCACTCTGAGGAAAAATAGGATTAGATTTGGTCCATGAATGTTGTTCATGCAAGCAAGGTTTTATTTATGTATTTTGGATCAATGGGGAACAATGATACTACATAAGTATTATGGATTTATAAACTATTTACAATGGTTCATTTGGAGTTTATTTTTCACATAAGAACCTATTTATGGGTTCCATTTTAATATTTGAATCTATTTTAGGCTTCCACCTTTACATATGGACCTAGTTTCAAGGTTCCATAAAAGAATTATGATAATCTTCAAAGTAGTATAGTTGAGGTTTTTATGGCACTCAAATTTTATCACTTACTCTTCTCCAATGGTGGTTAAAGAATTTATACTACCCAACTCATTTTTTTAGTGGTTTCATCTCTTTTGGGCATAATCACCCCATGACATTCTCCAAATGACTTTAATAAGTGGTATATTGGTTTGCATAGCTTCAGGTGTATTCGTTCCTTGAATTTATATATTATTTCAATATTATATCATGAATTGACATTTATCTATGTATGTTTCCTTTTAGGTTTTTCATGGAACAAGTAGGATATTTGGGGCATACTTATCAAATCTAAGTCCAGTTAATCACATTTACCAAATTTATTATTTTATCCTTTTAATCTAGCATTTTTAGTAATAAAATAAATGTGGGTAATTTTTAGACACCTAAATTTTTTATTACACACTTTAACACACCTTGACATCCTTAGATTAATCATACACATTTGATGCTTGTGAAAACTTTCACCTATCTGTCTATCTACATGTTAGTTTGGCTAACCAAATTTACAAGATATATATATATATATATATATATATATATATATATATATATATATATATAGGACCAGTTTAGTCTATGAAAGAACCTAACAAACTTTCATCATATCCTAGATCATTGATTTTCACTCCCAAGACACTAACAAAATCAGTCATATAGTTACTATTTTTTTAAGGTGTCTACCTCTGCTAATAGTGTCTAATAACACTTAATGATTATTTTTAAAATTAGGAAGTATCTATTAGGTCAACTCAAATTCATGATTCAGTGGTAGAAATAAATATCAAAGAGTCAACTATAAATATAAATCAATCATAAGGTTATAATCACCTAACACTAATTGATAAATATATTAGCACTCTCTTGAGACATTATCATAAAGGTATACATATTTGAATATGCCTCAAAATAGTATTCATATATAGATATGACTTAAAAGAGTATTCATAGAGCCATGTTTGAATATAATTATAGGTGGAAATTACATGGTCCCAAGCTTTGAAAGACATATATTACATTTCATTATGGATTGATCACAATAAATATTCATAGATATCATTTGGATAGTGACTAAAACATACATAATAAAAATCTCATAAAAATTAATATATAATAAAAAATAAAGTATCCAATAAATTATATTTAATTACTATTTTATCTAATGCATACACAAGTAAAAATCTCCTAAAATTTAATATTTAATAAAAAATAAAATATCCAATAAATTAGATTTGATTATTATTTTATTTTATGTGATATTTAATCTAGTTAATAATAATAAATTAATTTTATTAACATTTAGTTAAAATATATTTATCTATATTACACAATGACATACAATGTCATATGCAATATAATATTTGAAAATTAAAAAGTGATACATGTTGGGTTGCAAGCTTATCTTTATACTGATCGTATGATAGCATTTAATGGAAACAAATATGAAATGAATCATTACTAAAGTATTTATTTATGTTGAAAGTATATTTACTTTGATGTGTATGAAGATTGAATTATACATTATTATATTATATTAAAAAAAACCTTATGCTAACTTTTTAGCTCAAAATATTTTCAATGATAGTTAATAGAAAATATATAAGAATCTAACTTAGATTTCAAAGTTACATATTTTTACACTATTAAGATCTTTCACAACTTAAATATGTAAAAGAATATTATGAAAAAAATTTAAACAAGGGTCGTATAGCAGTTAGTCCCTACCTTTGTATTGAGAATTGCTAGTGCATGAGTTTATATGTAAATTTGCAATGTAAGCTTTCTTTAATAATTTGAATAATATGTTGCATTAAATGTTTGTTTCATTGAATTCAAGGTATCATCATGAGTGTGAAGATAGATGAAAGATATGAAAGATATTTCTTAACAACAACCAACAACTATGAAAGGCAACATTTTTTGTTGACAATTATAAATAAATTTGAACTTGAAAATATAAATTTATTATGGTGTAATTACTTTTTGCAATATGAATTTAATCAGTAATAGTTTTTTTTTAAAATTTAAAGGTTATGTAGATAAAAGTTATAAGAATGGAATGTTAAGATAATTTTAAAAAAGAATATTCTTAATTTTTTACATGTAGAACTTTAAGATTGTTATATTAATATCTCAATTCAATTTTTTTGAATAATTAAAATCAAGAAATTATTTAATTTTAATGAAACCTATAATAAATGCTTTATCATATTTAACATAGATTAATACAAATCAATCCAAAACCTAAATATTGATCAATTAATACTGAAAGTGTACATAGGGTCAAACAAAGTCTTAGGCATGCATACAAAATGGAGATGATTGAATTTAATGAAGAAAGGGTGACAAAATTTTCAAATATTTCTTGTTTGAATGATGATGATCTGGGCAAGAGATGATAGGATCATAATGCATGACTTAAAGACATAAAAATGATGGTAATATAGACACATGTTGATGACAAGTTTAAATGTGAATGAAGGCATTGTTAGTGTAGAATCAAACTCTGCATAGTAATATCAATGTTTATGGCATAAAATAATATAATCATAGAGATGTTTATTTTTATAATACCTTATAAATAATCTTGGTGTCACATATATTAATTTGTTCTTTTTTTCTCAACAAAAATAAACCCATCAAATTAGTAGTCTACAGAATAAAATTAAAAGCAACATGATATCTAGATATTACGATGCCAAATACAAAATTTTATAAAGTATATCATCACAATATTTGGTAGATAGTAATGATATTTCTAACTCATTTAGTCATCATGCATGTTTATGAATTCTAGCATGGGGCATGTACTCCATGACTTGGTGTGCATTAGGTATTATTTATTATGAATTTTATTTATTAATGATAGTATTAAAATTGATGGATCATATAATTATTTAAAAATAAAAATTTTCCAACTATGTATTCCAATTAAAACACTTCATGTAGAAATAAATCAGCTCCTACAAAAAATTGTTGTCAAACATGAGTGTGCCCTTGTGAGAAAGTGTGCAATTCCTCACTCCTGTTGGTCCATAGAATCTCTCAAAAGTGTGGGTGAATTTAGAAGGGAGAGAATATCTATATATGGCTGGTTCTCTTTGTACTCTCACTAAAAATTACTTTTAAGCTACTACTTACCAATTCTGACAAGGAAAAGAGTGCAAAAGACAATAAAAATGGATGAAACTGAGTGAAACTTAATGAAACCTAAAATGGAAGGTGATGGACCAATTTTTTTTTGAAATCATATGATTTAAAAGACACTTATATTAAATTTAAAAAATATTACACACACATTCACTTCACCCAAGTAAGATTTCTACATCAATATTTCACAATAAGGACCTTACAAACTCAACTCATGCAAAGAAGGACCAAACTCACATCTAATACATGAACTTAAAATTTATTTGGAAACTTATAATGACATTTATAACATAAAAAATCTCTCACTAAGGTAAAAAAATATACTATAACCAAGGAAAATAAGTATTTCACTAAGTTATATCAATGGCAAGCACATACACTTCACTAGAAAAGACATGAAAATGAAGGAATTTTGCTTCTTATTGATCTCAAAAGGTTAATAAATTTTTTGGAAAAATTTATGAAAAATAAAAATATAAAATTTTATTTTTTATACTCTATAAAAAATAATACATATATCAAATAAATGCTTGGAGAAAAAGTAGCCTCAAAGTAAGGGACCTCAAACTTGGTCAAATGGCTCCTCCAAAAGTGCTACATCACATTTTTAGCTTATTAAAAAAAATTACCTTCATAAATTGGTGTGTAAAATAATTTATATAATGTTTATGGGTATTATGATACTCATCATTATGTTTGGTCAAGTTTAAATCACTTGGGGAGTGCCTATATTCTTGTACCAACCCCTAGATTTTAGCCTTCTTATCTCCCTTGATGAAAAATTCTCTTCCATGGATGTAGGTATTAAATTAATTAAAATCATTTGATTTTAACCATTATATATAATCATTAATTATTTTAAAACTCTTGGAAATATTTGGTTATAAGACTCCTTCAACAAATTTACTTTGTCTTGTACATGTGCATTTAGAGAGGAAGAATCCTATTTGCACTTGTTCAAGACCTTTTCCAAAGACTAATTTCATTATAAATCTTCATTTAATTCCTCATACCTTTAATATGACTTTAAATATCCTAATTAAAATTTCAAAGTCTTTTAAATAGGCTATATGCACCTATTTAGCCTTCAAAAACCCCAAAAAAGCTCATTTTTCATCAAAGCATATAAGGAAAAAGAGGAGCTTTCTTCAAATTTACATAAAAAAAACATATATTATACATGTAATGATTATATGGAATAATATACCTAATTAAAATAAATTTTAGGCATCAAACACTCAGCAAGACCTAGAACAACACCAAAATCATGCATTTCCCATGTATTCCTTGTAGCCTTATTTTCCTACAAAAATCCTTGTCAAAGTGAATATGGAAGTGACAGTGACAAAATGAGACCTTTTAAAGGTACCATTTATCCTCTTATATCTCAATAAAAAAATTGGTGATCCAAATCCAAGTGGAAGTGTGTTTTCTATCCCATTTCCTTGCCAAATTAGGCCAAATTAGGCCTTTTAGGTGTAGAAGAGAGATTTTGCTTTTGGGAGCTCACACATGGGTGAAAACTTAAAAAGGTGTTCTATTAAATTTTATCATTCCCACACCATTATAAATGTAATTTTTTGTGATATGTAACCACTTGGAAGTACCAAAACCATGAAATGGCCTTTGGAAGGCTTGCCCTTTGAAGTCATTTTCTCATTGGCCCAAAAGAATGAAAAAATTTGGGAAATTTTGGATGTATTTTTATGTATTTTTGAGTTTTATCAAGTAAAAAAACTCCTAATATTCATTTTACATCAATTTTCATCTTTTCATGTGTTCAAGAACCCTTGTTTTATCTTTAAAAGCTCAAAAAGTACTAGTTTTACCCAAATCCGTATAAGTGAAGGTTTAGTAAAAAAATGTAAATGACCCTATGAGAGTTAAATACAACATATGGTAATTTTAATGAATCAAATATTCCATTTTGTGGGGTATCCAACTCAAAACTTGCAAACTAGTCCAAAATAGGGTTTTATGAGGGTTTTTGATAGTTTTCACCCTTAAAGATGATTCATAAAATTGGAACATCCAAACTGAGAAAAAAATTAAAAAAATTTAGGTATAATACCACATAAAACATACCTTAACTCCTTAATCTCCCATTATAAACCTCGTTCATGGGGTGAGTATTCAAACTTGGCTTCTCAAGTGAATTTCTTCATTCAGTGCACCCTGTCTTGCTTTTGATCCCAAAAATGGATTATTTGTGAATTATTATAAAAAAAAACTCTAAAACATATTATATATCCCCATAAACATTTTTCATTTATTTTTAATGGTCATTATACTCATGGAAGTGGAAATGACCCCCTGTTGGGTAAAAGGCCTAGTCTAGGCTAGTGGGGTTTGAGTGCAAATGGATACCCACCAGCACTTATGAGTGTTTTATAATAATTAATGAGACTAATAAATGTTATTAACATCTAAAACCATCTTATTTAAACATATAAAGTCATCACCAAGTGTTTCCAAGACACCAAACACTCATTTTGGTCAATTTCTTCCCATTTTCTGCCTTTGTGCATGCCTGAAAGTGGCCTACCTATGAGACAAAATAGAGAATATGTTTCATATTTTATAACAATAAAAAATATATTGTGATTTTTATTAGGTAATAATTATCATATTTAAAATTTTTTGAGTCAAATTGACCTTTCTAGCTCCCCCAATCATCAAAACTCTCAGGGTAAATCTTTCAAGCTTTGACTATAAGCAAAAAATGGCATACAAACTATATTTTGATTGGTTAGAGATCTTACTTACCTTTTTTACATCATTATTATCATTATTTTTATTTTTAATCATCATTTTTAATCTCCCTCAATCATATTGGTTCTCTAAATCTCTTTCAAACCTCCCATAAGCATGGCTTTCCTTGACATGGCTTATAATGAATGACTGTATTCTATGTTTGACACTCAAAACCTAGAATATTCGAAGGTAATCATTTTTATTAAGTATTATAAACTATGATATTTTTATCATTTAAATCATTAATTACATTTATGATCACCAACACCTCCTAATAACCTTCATAGTCAAAGTTTTAACCATGTATTAATGTATTCCTATCCTTCATGTTTGGAAACTTGTTTGGAGGTTGTAGGTTTGTTTTAGGTTTGCATGGGAGTTTATTCATAAGCCTTGTTTCCTAATGGTCACCCAAATTTATTATTAGTTCAAATTCATTAACTTTATATTCCTCATGATCATCCACATAGGAGTGTTAACCTTACAAATTTAATCTCTTGATTATCCCTAACATAGTTGTAGGTGGACATTGTAGACCTGTAAGATGCATTTGGGTTGCTTGTATGTTATTTTATTGATGTAACATGAGAAAAATAACATAATATTTTTTATATTTTCCTTTTAAGTACAAATATTTTACTATATTCATGAACATATACTCACCACCATTACCTCATTCTAACTCAACCTGCACATATATGACTTGACTGACTATAGCTTATCTATATAAATAGAGGAGGAGCATGAAAATAATCTCAAGACATCATGGTGGTTGGCCTTTATTTTGGTGTTGTTAGTCCTCAATCCTCATTTTCATCATTATTTTACAAATACCTTGAGACTAAGAATCTCTTGCACTCATTGCAACCCTTTATGCCATGAAATTTACATATATTGACTATAGGTGTCCAATTAGAGTGATGTAGGTGTGTTTCCTAGGGTGTATAAATGTCAAAAATATGTTTGGGAACCATGAATTTTCCCTTTTCACTTTGAGACTCATCAATTCCTACTAAAATTCAAGACATTGTCTCTCAAACTTGATTATGTGTCACTTTGGGTTGGGAGGTGGAGGTACCTGTTGTAGGTGATCATTGTTTGATGGTTGTAGGTATTCACTTTTTAAACCCTCATAACATTCTAAACATTTATCTAGTCTATATTCATGATAATTAGTCACCTTATGATCAACTTTTAATGTTAGCCTTAATATCTCAACACCACAAAGAGTCAGAAACCCTTACTTGAAAAACTATGCATAGTTGTAGGTGCTAATGTAGGTGTTGATTGTTATCCTTGAAACTTGTGTCATATCTCCTTAGAATCATCTTAGGCTTTGGAGAGTACTTGAAACTCATTTGTGTCCCTACATTAGTAGGCTTCCATGCATGAGACCACCCTATGGATATTGGAAGGCTCCATGGTTAACAATATGTCAACCTCCCTTAGTATTCTATACACTACCTTGTTTTCTCTCATACACATCTTTAGGTGATTATAGGCCACCATAGGGCACTTGGAGGTGTTGGTTTCATTGGAAGTTGAGAAAGAAGGTATTGTCTTAAATAACTTAGATCATCTAACTAAGAAACAAGTAAAACAAGTAAATAATATGGTAAAGGTGAAAAAAACTGAGGTAAAATCAAATAAAACTCCTCCTTTCTACCTTTCTTTAATAGTGGGTGATACTTTGGTTCATAACTATATGGTGGATAGTGGATCTAGTAGAATAGTTATGCCTAAGTAGATTGTAAACAAGATTAGCCTTATTTATGAGCCAAATACTAAGGGGGTATTACAATTGGATGGGTCACCAAAAAAGATGGTAGGCATCATCAAAGATATGAATTTGACACTACATGTTTGTCCCAAAATTACTATTTAGTGGGATGTTGTTGTGGTAGACTTGCCTCCTTACTTTTCTATGTGCCTTTCAATAGACTTTACGTCAAAGATTGGGGTATATTTATCATCTGATTGGACCCATAAAATTACAAAAACCCCTTAGTATTTGGCTCATAAACAAGGCCAAGCTTGTTTACAATCTACTTAGGCATAATTGTGCTACTAGATCCACTATCAACCATATAGTTATGAACTAAAATATCACCCACTATCAAAGAAAGGTAAAAAGGAGGAGTTTTATTTGATTTTACCTTAGTTTTATCCACCTTTACCATCTTATTTACTTGGTGTGCTTGGTTCTTATTTTGCTGATATAAATTTGTTAAGACAACACCCTTAAATTCCAATGAAACCAACACCTCCAAGTGTCCTATGGTGCCCTATAATCACCTACAACTATGCATGAGAGTAAACAAGGTAGTGTAAAGAATACTAAGGGAGGTTGACATCAAATATCCATAGGGTGGTCTCATTCATGAAATATTACTAATGTAGGGACACAAATGAGTTGAAAGTACTCTCCAAATCCTAAGATTATCCTAAGGAGATATGACACATGTGTCAAGGCTAATAATTAACACCTACATTAACACCTATAACTATGTATAGTTTGTCCAGTAAGGGTTTTTTACTCTTTGTGGTGTTGAGATATTAAGGATAACATTATAAGTTGATCATATGGTGACTAATCCTCATGAAGATAGACTAGACATATGATTATAAGGTTATGAGGGTTTCAAAATTGGAGACTTACAACCATCAAACAATGATCACCTATAGAAAGTACCTCCACCTCCCAACCCAAAGTGACACATAGTCAAGTTTGAGAGACAATGTATTAAATGTTGGTAGGCATGGATGAGTCTCACAGTGAAAAGGGTAAATTCATGATTCCCAAGTGTATTGGTGATAGTTAGACACCCTAGGAAACACACCTACATCACTCTAATTGGACACCTACTATCAACATATCTAAATTTCATGGCATAAAGGGTAATAATGAGTACAAGAGATTATTGGTCTCAAGGTTTTTATAAAATCATGATGAAAATGAGTATTAAGGACCAAAAATACCAAAATCAAGGTCAACCACCATGACATCTTGAGCTTATTATCATGTTCTTCCTCTATTCATATAGATAGGCTACAGTCAGTCAAGTCATAGATGTGGAGGTTGAGTTTGAATGAGGTAATGGTGGTGTGTCTATGTTCATGAATATAGTCAAAATTTATTACTTAAATGGAAACTATATATCATGTGACATCAATAAAATAACATACAAACATACCCAAATGCATCTTACAAGTTTATAATGTCCACCTACAACTGTGTTAGGGATAATCAAGAGATTGAATTTGTAAGGTTAAAACTCCTATGTGGATGATCATGAGGAATATAAAGTTCATGAATTTGAACTAGGAATAAATTTGGGTGACCATGAGGAAACAAGTATTATTAATAAAATCCCATGCAAGCCTAAAACACACCTACAACCTCCAAACAAGTTTCCAAGCATGAAGGATATGAATACATTAATACATGGTTAAAACCTTGACCATGAAGGTTCTTAGGAGGTGATGGTGATATTAAATGGAATTATTGATTTACATGAGACAAATATCATATTTTATAATACTTAATAAAAATTATTACCTTTAGGTTGCTAGGTTTTGAGTGTCAAACACAGAATATAGTCATTCATTGTAAGCCATGTCAAGGAAAGCCATGCTTATGAGAGGTTTGATAAAGATTTAGAGAATAAATATGATTGAGGGAGATTAAAAATTATGATTAAAACTTAAAATAATGATAATAATTATGTAAAAAATTTAAGTAAGATATCTAACCAAGCAAAATATAGTCCATATGTCATTTTTTGCACATAGTCAACATTTGAAAATTTTGCCTTGAGAGTTTTGATGATTGGGGGTGAAAGAAAGGTTAATTTGACTTAAAATTTTGTATAAATGGTAATAATTACCAAAGGAAAATCCCCATATATTTTTTTTAATTATAAAATAGGTAACATATCCTCTATTTTGTCTCAAAGGTAGGCCACTTTTAGGCATGCATGAAGGCAAAAAATGAGAAGAAATTGATGAAAATGAGTGTTTTGTGTCTTGAAAACACTTCGTGATGAATTGAGATGTTTTAATAACATATTTTTATATGGTAATGACATGGATTAGGCTCAATAATGATGAGAAAACACTTAGAATTATTGGTGGGTAGCCATTTGCACTCAAACCCCACTAGCCTAGATTAGGCCTTTTGCTCAACAAGGGATCATTTCCACTTCCATGGGTATAATGACCATTAAAAAGAAATTAAAGATTTTTATGGGGATATATTAGATGTTTTAAAGTTTTTTTGTCATAATTCATCACAAATAAGCCATTTTTGGGCTCAAAAGTAAGATAGGGTGCATCGAATGAAGAAATTCACTTGAGAAGCCAAGTTTGAATGCTCACCCCATGAAGGAGGTTTAGAATGGAACCTCAAGGAGTTATGGGATGTTGGAAGGGGTATTATAACTCAAATTTGTCAAATTTTTTCTCAAGTTGGACATTTCAATTTTATGAATCATCCTTAAGGGTGAACACTATAAAAAAACCCTCTTAAAACCCTATTTTGGACCAGTTTACAAGTTTTGAGTTAGATACCAAACTAAATGTAATATTTGATTCATTAAAATTACCATAGGTTTTAGGGGAATCTTATATGGTACTTCACATGGTTTTTTATTGTACCTTCACTTGTACGGATTTGGGAAAAAATAGTACCTTTTGAGCTTTTTGAGCTAAAATAAGGGTTCTTGAGCACGTGAAAATATTAAAATTAATGAAAAGGGAAGATTAGGAATTTCTTTACCTAATAAAACTAAAAATTATATATAAATACATTCAAAAGTGCCCAAAATATTTCATTCTTTTGGGCCAGTCAAAAAATGCCTTCAAAGGATAAGCCTTCCAAAGGCCATTTCATGGTTTTGGTACTTCTAGGTGGTTTCAGATAACTAAAATTGACATGGATAATGGTGGGGGAATTATAAAAGTTAATAATTTTTTAAAAAAAATATTTCACCCATGTGTGAGCTCCTAGCAGCAAAATCTCTCTTCTAAACCTAAAAGGGTTAATTAAGCCTAATTTGGCAAGGAAATGGGATAGAAAACACACTTCCACTTGGATTTGGCTCACCAAATTTTTTATGGAAATGTAAGAGGATAAATGGTACCTTAAAAAATTATTATTTTCTCACCATTACTTCCATATTCACTCAAACAAGGATCTTTGTAGGAAAACATGGCTACATGGAATACATGGGAAATGCATGATTTTGGTGTTGTTCTAGATCTTGTTGAGTGTTTGATGCCTAAAATTTATTTTAAAAAGGTCTGGTATGACCTTGATAATCCTTAGATGAAGGATATATGTTGTCTTGATGAAAATTTGAAGAAAACTCCTCCTTTTTCTTCTATGCTTTGATGAAAAATGAGCCTTTTGGGGATTTTTGAAGGATAAATAGGTACATGTAACCTATTACAAAGACTTATAAAGTTGAATTAGGATATTAGATTCCATATTAAAGGTAAGAGAAATTAAATTCAGAGTTATAATGAAAGGAATCTTTGGAAAATGTCTCCAATAAGTGCAAATAGGACTCTTCCTCTCCAAATACACATGTGCAAGACAAAGTCAAGTTGTTGAAGGAGTCTTATAACCAACTCCTGATAAGTTTTTTATAATAATTAATGAGTCTATATAAGGGATAAAATAAAATAATTTCAAGGAATTTAAGTCCTACATCCATGGAAGATACTTTTTCATCAAGGGAGATAAGAAGGCTAAAATCTAGGGGTTGGTGCAAGAATATAGACACTCCCCAAGTGATCTAAACTTGACAAAACATAATGATGAGTATCCTAAGAAACATAAACATCATATAAATTATTTTACACACCAATTTATGAATTTATATTTTTTTTGAGAAGCTAAAAATGTGATGTAGCACTTTTGGAGGAGCCATTTGACCAAGTTTGAGGTTCCCTACTTTGGGGCTGATTTATCTCCAAGCATTTATTTTCTATATGTATTATTTTTTATAGAATGTAAAAAATAAAATTTTATATATTTTTTTCCTAAAGGATTCCAAAAAATTTATTAACCTTTTGAGAGAAATAAAAATAAAAATTCCTTCATTTTTAGGTCTTTTCTAGTGAAGTGTATGTGCTTGCCATTGATATAATTTAGTGAAATACTTATGTTCCTTGGTAATAGTCTAGTTTTTTACCTTCATGAGAGATTTTTTATGTTCTAAATGTATTTATAAGTTTCCAAAGTAAGTTTAAGTTCATGTATTAGATGTGAGTTCAATCCTTTACATGAGTTGAGTTTATAAGGTCCTTATTGTGAAATATTAATGTAAAAATATTACTTGGGTGAAGTGAATGTGTGTGTAATATTTTTTAAATTTCATATAAGTGTCTTTGAAAGCATAGGAGTTCACAAAAAAATTGCTGCATCACCTTCCATTTTAGGTTTCATTAAGTTTCACTCAATTTAATCCATTTTCATTATCTTTTGCACTCTTTTCCTTGTCAGAATCAATAAGTAGTAGCTTACAAGTAATATTTAGTGAGAGAACCAAGGGAACTAGCCAAATATATAGATTATCTCCCTTATAAAGTCACCCATACTTTCTAGGGATTCCAATTTCCAACATGAGTGAGGAATTGCACACTTTCTCACAAGGGCACATTCCTACTTGATAATAGTTTGTAGCATGCCTAGTGGGACTCTTACTTCTTGGAATAGCTAAATTTTTGAGATAAGGAGAAGAATTTGAATTAAAAGAGAATATCCATCTTCATTAGAATCTAATTTTTTTTTAGGTTTTAAATTTCATAACATCCTTTAGTTAATTATTTCATGCTAAAGATTACCACAAGGTCAGCTAGTAAAGGTATTCCTTTTGAATTCATTGAGTTGTATTATACATAATATAAGATATCAAGGTTTATTATAACAAATCCATATCCTCAAAATTAACATTTGTCTCCTAGTCATCCTATTATTCTAAGCACTATAATCTCCACTATCCTAATGGCTATCAGAAACTAGGTGTTTGTTCCATTCAATAGAGGTAGCCCACTAAATTTATCCTAGTTTGATGACATTATAGTGTCTTCCCTCAAGATTATCCCATTTTTATCAGGATAAAATCAAACAACCCTAATTGAGCACATCTAGGATGTAGCTAACCTTTGTTCAGTCCATAATGTTATTCAGGAGAATGTAGCTCTTAGATTACTTGACATTTCCTTCAAAGGAAAAGAACTATAGTGGTATAAAAATATCCCATTAAACTCCATTTCTACCTAGGATTAATTGGGTCCAGCCTTAGTTAATAAATTTGAGGACAAATCTGATCACTTGTCTTTGGTTGAGAAGTTAACTACCATAAAGAGAGCTCCTCATGAGTTCATGTTTGATTTTAACCTCATATTTAAAAAAACATGGACCAAGATACTTGTTTTGATTAGGCCATCCCCTAAATATGCATTCCTATATTATTTAAAATCCCTTAACTCTGACATTAGTATGATGATATAATTAATGGGTGGTACTAATTTGCCAAATACTTATGAGGTTGCAATAAGGGTAGAGATAGTTTGATACAAGTTGGTAAGATTTATCCAAGACCTCTAATGTTTATATTCCTATAATTTAAGTCTATAATATCCCCTCAAATTCCTCAAATTCCATCCTTATCTCCTATTCCATCCCTTCAAGCTCAAAATGCAGCCCCTACTAGTCAAGCTAGTGAGATAGGAGAGTTGAATGGCTTGCTAAAATCCTTTGAGAATGAAATATTACAACTCAAAAGGAAAAAAATTTAGGCTAATAGGCCTTATCAACAACAAAATTAGATTACCTATCAGCACTTTATAGATTAAAGGCCCCCTTATCAGGGTTTCAAAGAGAATAGACCACCTTACCAAGCACAAGGAACCATAAATCCATCTAAGCCATATGCTACCCTTGATCCTAATACTCCTACTTCAAAATCCATTATTCATATCCCACCTCAAAATAACTTTATGCAGGATTCAAGTTGGCAGCTTTATAATCTCAATGATGCTCAAAACCAAGCCTTGATATCATAAAACATCACTATGCCACAAATGACACAAGAAGATTTTTTTTCAAGGAGGTCAGTACCAAGATATAAGTTTGGAATCACAAGGAGAGACTCAAAAATTTCAAGGGAATCTTGATGCCATTAATGTGAATTGACAAATGGATGATCATGTTGGTTTTACTCAGAGTGTTAAAACTAAAAATATTAGTGGTCAAGTTTTAGATATAACTAGAGATAAACAAAGAGACATTAATGAGGCTCAAGATGTGTCAAATACTTCAATTACTCATAAAATTATTTATATAAGTACAAAATAACAACTTACTACCCCTACAACTTAGAAAAATTAGAATATAGAGGTTAGTAAAGTTCATCAAATACCTCTAGTTCATGAGTAGCCAATGCTTTAGAAAGTGCAACCAAAGGTTGATGGGTCTAATTTCAGTATAGTGGATCAGGTGAAGAAGTATAATATCATCATTATCATGTGGGATTATCTTTCCATTATAGGACAAAAATATATGCTCATCCAAGAGCTTTCATCTCTCTTATTGTCTCCAAAACTGGTTGTGAAAGAAGGTGTTGTCTTAACTAATTTAGATTAGACAAATAAAAAACAAGTAAATTAATTAAATAAGATTGTAAATGTGGACAAAACTAAGGTAAAATCAAATAAAGTTCCTCCTTTCTACTTTTATTTGATAGTGGATGATACTTTGGTTCATAAGTATATGGTGGATAGTGGAGCTAGTAGCATAGTTATGCCTAAGCAGATTGTAGACAAGTTTGGCCTTATTTATGAGAAAAATAACAAGGGGTATTACAATTAGATGGGTCACCAAAAAATATGGTAGGCATCATCAAAGATCTAAAATTGACACTACATACTTGTCCCAATGTTACTATTCAGTAGTATGTTGTTGTGGTAGACTTGCCTCCTTACTTTGCTATATGCCTTTCAAGAGACTTCACCTCAAAGATTTGGGGATATTTATCAGCTGATTGGAATTATTTGATGTTAAAAACTAGGTATGGTACCAAGGTAACAATTCATTCTGAACCTATTACACATTTCCATTTGGAATCATATATGCCAAGTATTGTGAACACTAACTATATCATCTTGAATGAGGTACTAAAAACTAGTGGAGTAGAAAAAGAATCACCTTTAGATGGAGTTCCAAATTTGTTTCTTGATGAGTGGGATTATACTTTTCATTATCATGATCCTTATAAGCTAATTGAATAATGACTTGGTGTGTATTGCCTTCATGAGAATGATGCACCAATTCTAGCCATGGTTAAGGATGATGAATCTAATGAAGGTTTATGGCAATTATACTTTGATGGATCAAGGAATAAACATGGTACTGGGGTTGGAATTATGTTTGTTTTCTACAAAAAAACAAAGTTATTTCTCTTCTATTAAGTTTAAATTTGGTTGTTTAAATAATGTTTTTAAGTATGAGGCACTAGTTCATGGTCTGTAGTGGGCTAGGAAGATAAAAGTCAACACCTTGCAAGTTTTTGGTGATAGTGATATTATAGTTCACTAGGTAATAGGTTTGAATGTATGTAAATTTTTTTTGTTTAAATCTTCTAAGCATAAAATATGAGACTTACTTAAAGATTTTCAAGCTTTTAACATTCAGGCAATACCAACAGGTGAGAATAAACATGTAAATTGGGACACAATTTAGTATCCTAGATGATATAGAAAGTAAAAAAAATTAGTCACACATAAAATTGGTTGTAATGCCTTATATTATAGATAATCATGATAATTTTCAAGTATTAGAAGATGAAAATCAAATTGTGAGATTCTTACAAGAAGAGGCTGAGTTTTCTTTAAGAAACCAATCAAAGTACTTACATCAATATGGTGATCAGATTTTGAAACTTAAAACAAATAGTTTTCCTAAAGCATTGGTCACACTTGAGAGCATTTTTAGTGGTGATGATGAGTTAAGGAAGGATAATTCATCCTTGTCAACAAAAGAAGAGAACTATGCCAATGTAGAGATTACAGCTAGTAAGAATTTGAAGTTGGGTAAGGTATGCACTCCTTCACAAAAAGAAGAATTCATTGAGTTATGCACAAGTTTTGCTGATGTATTTACATGGAAATATAGTGATCTCAATGGATTTAACCCATGTCTAGCTCAACACACCATTGAGTTAGAGGCTGAAACTAAACTAGTGAGATAAAGATAAAGGAAAATTAATCCTAAGCTTGAGCCTTTCATGAGATCTAAGATTCATAAGATCATAGAGTCAAATATTATATTTCCAATCAAGAACTCAACTTGGGTGGAAAATCTTTTTTTGGTATGGAAGAAGAATGGTGAGATTAGATTGTGTGTTGACTTCCATGATTTGAACAAGGCTTCACTTAAAGATCACTATCCTTTTCCATCAATGGAATAAATTTTACATCTAGTTGCAAGTTCAAAGAGGTTTTCTTTTTTGGATGGATATAGTGGCTACAATAAGATTTTGTTCAAGGAAGAGGACCAATTTAAGATAACCTTCACAACCAAGTGGGAAACATTTGCATATAGAAAGATGCCCTTTGATTTATCCAATGCTAGAACAACCTTTCATAGAGCCATGAATATGTAATTCCAAGGCCTTCTTAACAAGTTTGTACTTATTTATTTGGATGATATAATAGTGTTTTAAAAGAGTTAAAGTGAACACATGGTTCATCTCAAACAAGTGTTTGAAACGTGTAGGCAATTTGGGGTATCTCTAAATCCCAAAAAATGTGTCTTCTCAATTCATGAAGGTAAGCTCCTTGGACATGTGGTTTCAAAGTATGGTTTAAGCATAGATTCTAAAATGGTAGAATCTATTCTTGCACTCTCCTTGCCTAAGCACAAAAAGGATTCGCAAAGCTTCTTCAGGAAAATCAATTTCGTAAGGAGATATATTTCAAATTATTCCATTTTAGCTAAGCCACTTATAGCCGTGCTTAAGAAGAATCAGAGTTTCAACAGGTATAAATAATGTTTAAGGAGTTTTAAATAGATTAATAAGGCCATAGCTAGTTTTCCTACACTTTTGAATACAAATTTCACAAAGGATTTCATTTTGTACACATATGCTAACATGGACACCATTTCAAGCATTCTTATGCAATAAAATCATGAGGCTTTAGAGTAGCCAATAACCTTCTTTAGTCAAGGCTTGGAAGAGTATGAAACAAGGTATTATTTTGTTACAAAACATGTACTTTCAGTTATAAGGTCTCGTAATAAGTCTAGATACTTCTTGTCTAACAATAAGATACACCTAATGGTTTCCCATCCAAGCATCAAGAAATTCCTTTTGAACAAAGATATAAATGAAAGAGAGTTAGTTGGATAACCAAAGTAATATATTATGATGTGGAAATTAATGTCACAAAGCTGATTAGAGTCAAAGGACTTTATGAGCATCTAGCTCAAGACTTGCAAGAGACTAATGAGGTTGTTTTGGTGTCAAATGATGAAGAGGTTGCATCTGGTCATACCCCACCTTCTAGATGGTTTCATGACTTGGTAAGCTATTTCCAAGATGGTATTTATCCCTCTCATCTAATTCATTCAAAAATAATATTTTTTAGGATTCAATCAATTCCATTTTTACTTGTTAATGGTGTTTTGTTCAAGAAAGATATCAATGGTATATTGTTAAGATGTATAGAGCCAAACCAAACTCAGAGATTACTTGCATAATTCCATGATGGACATGGTGGAGGAATTTTTTTTCAAGAACTACAGCTGTTAATATCATGAGAGGTGGGTACTATTGGCCTACTATATTTGGTGATTGACATGCATGGGTTAGGAAATACAAACGATGTGTCATGTTTATAGGGAAAGTGAAACTTGTAGCCTTACCTCTCCAACCAATTATGGTGGATCAGACCTTTGTCTAATGGGGATTGGATTTTATCGGTCTCATCAATCCTCCTTCAAGTTTAATACATAAATGGATTCTAACTACTACAAATTACTTCACACATTGGACATAAGTAGTGGCATTGAAAGAAGTAAATGAAACCAATGTTCTAAATTTCTATGAAGATTTGATTACTAGATTTGGAGTTCCTTCAACAATTAATTTTGATAATTAAATGGATTTTGTGGGAACTAGGATCAGCCAATGGGCTATCCAACATGGGATTTATCTTAGCACTTCATAAAAATATTATGTACAAGGAAATGGCCTTGTTGAATATATGAATAAGAGCCTATTGTAGATAAAAAAATGACTCTTTTCTATTTGTATTGTGCCTAAAGGCTGTCAAAATTTGTATTAGCCTTTTGAGATCAATACGAAGCAAAATTCCTTGATTTTTAAGTCTTTTCTAGTGAAGTGTATGTGCTTGCCATTGATATAACTTAGTGAAATACTTATTTTCCTTGGTTATAGTCTATTTTTTTACCTTAATGAGAGATTTTTGATGTTCTACAAGTCATTCTAAGTGTCCAAATCAAATTTAAGTTCATGTAGTAGATGTGAGTTCAGTCCTTCTTTGCATGAGTTGAGTTTTTAAGGTCCTTATTGTGAAATATTGATGTATAAATATTACTTGGATGAAGTGAATGTGTGTGTAATATTTTTCTCCTTTCATATAAGTGTCTTTGCAAGTATATGAGTTCACAAAACATTTGGTTCATCACCTTCCATTTCAGGTTTGAAAGTTTCACTCAATTTCATCCATTTTCATTATCTTTTGCACTCTTTTCCTTGTCAAAATTTAATTATTAGCTTAAAAGTAAGTTTTAGTGAGAGAACCAAGGGAACAAGCCCTCTCTAGAGATTATAACCCTTATAAATTCACTCACACTTTGGAGAGATTCCATGTTCCAAAAGGAGTGAGGAATTGCACACTTTCTCACAAGGACTCACTCCTGCTTGACAACATGGCCATTGGGGAATATTCTATTGTAGCATTAAATTGTAATCTTTTTGTAATTATTTATCACTCCAAATTTACAATTTTTAAATAATATATATTTATAAATTCATTACATATAAAGGAATATTCCTAAATAACCCCTTGGGAATATGCCAATATTTATTTGGTAAACTTTATAACTATTAAGACTATATGTGTTTTAAGATTTTTTATTGGTTGAATAAAAATGAATTATTTGAAAAGTGAAACCATTAGTATTGTGCCTTGGTAGGGACTAATAATGAAGCATATATCCACTCATAAACATTAGTTGAAGTTTATTACATATGTGGTGTTGTATTTTTTATTTAAATTTGATGGTCGACACTCCTTGTCAGGTAATTATTTTATTATGGATATCCATTCAATGTTTCCATTTAAAATTTCATAAAATTTATGTTTACAAAAATAAACATGAAAAAGTTCCTACAATTTATGTTTATAAAAAGAAACATGAAAGAATAATTACATATTTACAATATTTTTAATTATAAATTTTAAGGATTATTTTTATAATTCACTCAAATTTCTCCCTAGTCTTCAAAAAAACTCAACCATATGGTTTTAAAAACACACACACACACACACACACACACACACACACACACACACACACACACACACACACACACACACACACACACACACACACACACACACACACACACACACACACACACACACACACACACACACATATAAAATTTAAGGCCTTGATGGATCGATTTTTGCAACTATATCAAAAGAGTTCCACATTAAAATAAAATAATTAATTGTTACTCTAATGGTTATAAATTTAAGATAACATTGAAGGGTTTCATTAATATCAAATTTTATGTGGAATGGCATGTTAAAGATGGGGAACACATGGCTGACAGTCACACCCACAATAGATCTTGAATTATATGCAAGTTAAAGCATAATAGTGTGCCCCACATTTTGGCATAAAGAGGCCACACACACTTCTAATCTCTCCTCAAAATATCTTGAGTTTGGATCATCTATATTATTCAAAAAAATGTGTTTTAAATTTTATTTACAAAGCTATAGTGTTTATAATTTTTACAAAAAAAATTTAAAAATCACTATTTTTTTAGGATTTATTTTTTTTATCATTTATAAAAAAACTGACTACTTACTAGGACATAATATTATACTATGAGACATGCTCATTTTCATTACATATTGAGGTTAAATAAGCATGGACAAATAATTATTATATTTATGTTTTGATCCATATTTATTTCCATGAAGAAACTCAAAAAAAGGAAAAAATATTATTTTATTATGTGAATTCAAACATTGTCATTAAATATCAAATAAAATACTGCATTATTTTATTAAAAAAATACATTATATTATGATGGATTAGATAGATTCTTACACTACATTAAATATATTAGAATATTCCTAAATAACACATGAGGAATATTCTATTATTTATGTCTTAGACTTTAGGAAAAACTTTAGAATAATTGTCATGATATATATTTTAGATTTTTTCATTGGTTAAATAAAAGCCTAATAATTGATAAGTGACTCTTATAGTCTCCTTCCTTGGTAGGGACTAATTAAAGAGAGAAAATATCTCATAATTGAAATGATATTGGGGTTTGTTTTCTTAGTATCTTAAATAA
The DNA here is from genome assembly GCA_037957365.1 of Torreya grandis. NCBI lineage: Eukaryota > Viridiplantae > Streptophyta > Pinopsida > Cupressales > Taxaceae > Torreya > Torreya grandis. Next base: position 644,998 of record JARHVA010006470.1, on the reverse strand, counting down.
AAATTTTCATTAGTTTATGTATAATTTATTTGGTCTAAAATTAAGTAATATTGGCATTTTGGTCAATTTTTGAAGCCTAAAATTTCCTCTTCAATGTCTCAAGACAACCTTCATATTATATTTCAGAGTCACTAGTCCCTCTATATAAATCATACTATAAATGTTGAAATGATTTATCTCCCTTTTTAAATGGATAGCCATGCATCTATACCTTTTCACCTTTTTTATTTTATCCATTAAAAATTGTTTCACACACCAATATTACTAAATTTACATTCAATATTACTTATAAATAGACAAGTGTTATGATCCATTTACACAAACATGCACTATTAATTGGACATATAACATCATGCATATTATTATTACATGAGAGGCATAATTTTTTAATTTTAGGGTTCTTTGAAATTTAATTGTTATAATACATAGGATGTGATTATTAAAGGGTTGGTTATTAACACTAGCCACCTAAACCCTAGTTTCAACCTCTAATTTATTTTACTTGAGACTCTAGTTCATAAATTTAAATAGTATATGTAAACAAGAGTCATAATGCAAAAATTGATGGCAAGGAAGTAAAGAGAATACCTAGAGGAGTGAACCCAAAAAGTTGGATTTTGATTACAAACATCTTTCTAGAAGTGAAGTTTTTGCTCTAAAAAATTTCCTTGAGAAAAATGTATGGTCATAGAAACCCTCTTTAATTAGATTCATATTTTAATATAATAGTTGTCAAAACTTTGGTTACATGTTTCCATATTAATTTTTTTGTGATAGGTATTCTACAATGTTCTTCATCAAGATAGTCCCTTTCTATCCCTCTTTACTTATTATATTGTTATAATATTTATAAATTGGGTATTATTACTATATTTTTCATTATTTTGATAAGGTCAAAAAAGGAACAATAATACCACTAATAAATTAATAATTTATTAATTAAAAACCCACATACTATAGACAAAATCTAGAATGAGGAATAGAATCTAAAACTAGAAAAGAATATGTCTTGAGAATTTGATTGTGATTTTATAAAAGCCAAAATCACTCAAGCATCAATTATGTCTAAGTTAAAATCGACAGGTGGTCAATTTTATTGTCAAAAGTGTCCCTCAATGTTGATTTTTTCCTATTATTTGTTAGGTTTTTAAACCTTCTAGACCACTTTATAGGTAGATGGTGATCTATATTATAGATTTACTATACTAAATTGATGGGGAAATTGTCTAATTTTATTATCCATTTAATTTGACCTAGTTATGCACAATTTCATAAGAAGAATATAATTTTATAGTTAGTTAGCCTAGAAAACTTATTAAGGAAATGTAACTATATATCCTATATGCTTAGAGTTATAAATATATATAGCTCTAGTGCTTGTGAGTGAATTAGAACCCAAATGAGAGAAATGAATTTACCTCATATCATTCGATAATCAAATGAAACTATATGCCTTTCATGAGAAATATTCACTATAGGTAGATTTTTGGGGTCCTATCTCATGTATAAATTCACTATGGTTAAGATTAAATGACCCCAAACCACAAAGTAATACTCATGAGAAATATTCATTATAGCCATATTTTTTGGGTCCTATCTCATGTAACAACTCATTATGATTAAGATTAAATGAGCCCTCAGCACAAGTTTTAGCTCCATCTTGATATATTTCTCAGTCATATACATCATAGTAGAGGCCATAAGGTATTCAGTTACAAACATATGAGCCTTTTTCATAACACACAATTTTAGCTACACAACCAATATAGTTAATTTTTTTTATAATATTCATGCATAGATATAGTTATCACATAATATATAGTATCAGATATAAAACACATTCCTACACAAGATGAGTAGTATGGGCACTTGTTCACTTGGTCGACAGGGTTCAAATAGTGATATAACAGAGAATAATACAACATACAGTCATATTAGTTTTAGTTCATAAGCTTCACTTAGTAGGGCAATGATGGAGCCAAATGTCTATCTAGACTTTGTATTCTTGATCCAATCTAAAGGAAATAATATGCATAATTTGCTATCTTACATCCCCACATACTAACATTCCAAACTCCCAATAACTATCCATAACCAAAACCAACCTGTCAAAGTCCAGATCTTACCAAATCAAATTATCCAAATCCTAGTTTACTAATTTAAAAAATACAAACAATTTACCAATCTCAAACTAACTCAATTTATCCCAATAATGTACCAATTAAAAAATCAACAAAATTTTTGCTCACATATAATTACAAACCAAATAATTTTTTTTACATACATATAAATTGAAATACAAACCTAGCATCACATTTATCAAAACTATCAACTCACATATCCCAACTACCATTTTACCAAACATATACAACCTTTAACATCAATATTAGATCAACTACTTCTAATCAACAAATTTCACCAAATTTAAAAATATATTTCAAATCCCTTAAGACAATACGCATGTGTCAAAACTAAAAACTAGTATCCACATATATACATACACACACACACACACACACACACACACACACACACACACACACACACACACACACACACACACACATATATATATATATATATATAAGTTTTCAAATACATATACACTATACCAAATACAATCAATTATGAATGGGTATCATGCCATCACTCTCAATCTCACTCTTTCCTCCAGTACCAGTCCCATAGTCTAGCTTCATTCTTGACATCCCTACACCTCCTTGAGTCCCTGAATGCCTCTTACATTGAATATCTCACTCTAGTAACTAACCATGCTTATCACGCAAGTTTTCATACCACATCTACAAATTTTTGTACTCATCCATATTCCACATACTCACTGATCCATAATCAAGAGGAGGAATCCTATGCCTATCTTGATCAGACCTCAACTCATCTCTCTATCCTACTACCTTAACATATGAAGTTGTAGCTATAGTAACTTTATCAAACAAATGAGCATAAATGATAGCTATAATTATCACTTGATTAATCAAACCCTCCTCCATAGCACCATCAATTACATGCTATGTAAGCTCACAAAGTGTAGACTCAATGATGGTCTCCTAGAATCCATCATCTCCACCTCCTCCCCTAATAGGTGATTTATCCTAAGCACCTCCCACTCCACCTACACATAAAATTACAATAATACATTAGACATACATTTTAAAAATAAGCTAAAACATACATAAACTCAAACTTTTACACAACTCAAATTAAAATATATTTACCTCCCATATTCTATATTGGAGTTGGGTCCTCATACTCAGGGGCATCCCCTCTACTAATAGGATATAATATAGCCCATAGATACCTCACCCACCATGTGGTAAATGCCTCTATCATCTAAAATCATCTACATCAAGAATATTTATATCTATATCTTGTGCATCCAAAGGTAATGGTGCTAACTTAGCCTTAGTAGGCCTATCATGAGCTCCTACTCTCATCAGTACCCATACACTCCTCACCCACACCCATGTTACTAGGGTCACATCCTATGGAAGACCAAATAACCTAGTCATACACTCATACTAAAAGTGCTCATACACTCTACCCCAAAGGTCATATAATGAATAACTAACCCTAATATAATGAAACTACACTCCATCTTTGGGCCACCCAAAAAATCCTCTATAGGGCTTTCATATGATATCCTGAGCCACTAGTCTATCTAAAATTCATCTATAGTGATCTATCCCAAGAGACTTGATAGCTAATAAACTCACCCACTTTTCCCCATATGGATGTGGAGGTGCCCACCTCTCTCTCGGTAACCCAAATGACTGCATAATTGATATGTGCTCATAGACCCAATAATTTAATAAAGTAGCCACACTCAAACCACCATTGAATGCCTCTTGAGTAAACCTATATAGATCTTTGTATAAGTGGGAAAGCATAGTCCTACCCCATGAGAACATAGTTCCATATACCTCTACACTATATACAATCATATGCATCCTCTATGTAATTGATACCCCACTCCCATCCACTACAACAAAATAAGCCAACAACACTGTCAACCAATTCTATAGATGTGAAACACTCAGCTAAATGATAAATGACAATAGTACATCGTTATCCCTACCTCTCCTATGTATGCTTGAGGAGACACCAAAAAAATATAAGGATGCACAATCAATGGCATCTATACCCATATCATCCTATAAAGTCACACACCATCCACTAACTAGAAAATGCAAAATATGGTACACATCTTCTAGAGTAATAGTCACCTCTCTAGTAAGAAGCCAAAAATTATAGGTGTCTGCATTCCACCTCTCACAAAAGGCATTAATAAAATGCCTATCCCACTGTATAGTGCCTAGGTCACACAATTGACCTAGACCTACCCTATCCATCACAACCCTCTCATTAGTTGATAAAGGAAACAATCTAAGAGTCTCCATCACCTAGCCTTTATAGAACTCCCTCATCTATACCTTACCCTATAAAACACTAGAAACCAACATGAATATCAGTCAACCATGCCAAACCAATAACAAAGCTAAATGATAGAAACTAAACTAAGCATTAGCCCAAAAAAGCTAGCCTTCAGGACAACAACACTGGGTATATGACAACAACACTAGATAGAAGTGATGCAACATAGACAATAGTGTTGGAGCCTAGACAATAGTGTTAGAAGAAGGATAGGAGCACTGATCATAGTAAAAATTTTCTAAAAAACATTAAATTAGCTCAAATAGTTCCAAAAAATAAAATATAACATTTCAAAAAAAATTCAAAAACACTCAAATATGTCAAAAATAATAAAAACATTTCGATTGTATGCATCATCCATGCTTTACATTGCTACTATTATGTTAGGACTTACATCTTCTATTCCATGCTATTGTTTGTTGGTTTATCTACATTAACATGATTCACTTGATCTTATTTGAGTGTGTGCACTGACATCCAACTACTTGATTGCTTCACTCTACCCATCGAGGGGACATCTTACTTCTACATTCAAGAAACACATTGATATATCTTCCCCATGGGGGGCATCTTATACATGACTACACCATCCAGGTTATGTCATTCCTACACTACACATTTCAAGTTCTCATGTTGATGAACATTACTTACTAGATTACATAGATTACTATATCGATATTTAAGTAGTATCTAACACTTTTTTATCTCTTAGCATATACCTAGTCTTTTACTAAACATGTCTTGCATATTTTTACTGTTGCTTTGATTAGTTAGATGTGATTCTATCTTTCTAGTTATTACATGCATTTTCTTCTTGCATAGAGTAGCTTGTTGGATTGTATTTCTAGTTCTTGATTATCCCCTATATGTACCTTAGGAAATTTTCCAATGTCCTTTACTTATATTCATATGTGTGCCTTAGGACATTTTCCAATGTCATTTGCTTGTACTCTTCTATGTGCCTATGGCCCTTATGCCAACTCTGCTTGGTCCACTTGTATGTGTATGTGGTATTTAGACATGCCTTATATGGTTGATTTCCATTTTGAGTGACATGTGACCATGCCCCTTGTCTACATGGCCCCTTATCCACCCTTGTATGTTTTTTACTTCTTGATTTGTGTGCTTATTGCTTGATTGCTTCTTCATTATTGCAATACCATGATCCATATCATGCATTTTACTATTTTTTTGGATGCCATGATGGACATCATGCTCCATCCCTCTAACTAACAAACTAACACACTAACAACTAAAATTTCTAGCTTTAAATTCTAGTTTAGTACATTACACATGCTATTATTACATTGTTACATCTATCTAGGCATACCCCTATTGATCTAATAATATCTCAATTTAAATCGTGCTATATCTTGAGATATCTTGTTGATTATCAACGCTATATCATGTATATTTCTAGCTTAACACACTTGTAGGGCTTCTTATTTTGAGGGTAATCATTATAGGGTACCTATTCCTACCTTCAAAAGAGGTGGAAATAAATAAAGGCTTTGATATAGAGATCAGAGCTCTTATCAGTGGAAAAATCTAGTTTCAAAATAACTAAAACAATAACCAATAATCAAATCACTCAAAACAGACTAGGTAGACAGTAAAAAATCTAGAATAGTGATCAATTTCAACTCAAGACAATAGCATCAAGGTTGGACTATAGTGATGAAAACTAGGGTGTCCATTTTTAGTGCTCTTCTCTATATAGTATAAAAACCAAGTTTTATAGAAGTAGGCATAAAGGTAGGTTCAACTATAGTTTTGCACAATCACACTAGTTCAGATTAGTAGTTTTTAGTATAGTTTTCTCAAAGAATCTAGATATAGGGGACATCACATGTAACATGATTGGTTCTTAGTTCTAGTTTTAGATATGGTAGTTGGTGTAACTTCTAGATCAAAATCCATGTTTTAGACACCAGTGATTAGGGGCAAATTATATAGCACTTTTGCATCTTTTCTTTTAGTTTTTAGCATTACCCATGTATTCTTAGCAATTACATGCCTCATTCCATCTACAGGTGGTTGGCATCATTTTAGAGTGGCTTTCATACAATTCTAACCTCCACATTCTCGAGTACCTAAGTGGCTTCCACATAAGCCAAATTTTTAGTTTTGGAGTGGCTTTCTTATAAGCCTAATCTTCAACTTTTCCAAGTTGGCCAACATTGGTCTAGTTTCTAGCACACATTCATCTATCCATGCCACATTGTCATATTTCTAGAGAATTCAGGGGATTTAGAAGCCATATCATATGACATACACATTCATACATACTAATATCAATTCTTAGCTTCACTTTATGGGGCAATGATGGACCCAAAGAGTCAACCTTTGTATTCTTGATCCACCTATTTAGAGGGATTGGATACATAGCCCAAACACTGATCAACACATGTATGACTACCTAGATTTACTTAGTGGGTAATGATGGATCCAAAGGGCCAACCTTTTTATTCTTAATCCACCTATTAAGAGGGATTAGACACATAGTCCAAACATTGATTAACACACACAAGATTATCTAGCTTCACTTAGTAGGTGACAATGGAGCTAAAGGGCCAACCTTTGTATTCTTAAGCCACTTTATATGAAATTGAGCACTTAATTCCATTCATGATATAAATTTTGATACAAAATAATTCAACACATACCCAACACACTTAGCCTTACTCAACATCACAACAGGTTTTATATTGGTTCATGTACCTAGTGAGGTGTATTCATTCCTTTCTCTTCCTCTCTCTTAACCAGCTTTATACACTCTTATTTTATATTACATGTAATAAGAACTGATCTATTTTTATTTTCCTTTTGTAGATTCACACTTACACAACATGCTTTCTATGCACTATCCAACATTACTCAGCACCACACAAGCTTCATAGGCTTCACCTTTATAGGTAAGTTTAGGGACACTTTCTATTTTCCTTTATACTCATATTTTTCTTTGTTACATCACTAGAATAAAAGGGGGGGTACATTTAGTCATACCCAATCCTTAGGTCCCTCTTGCTTGCTCGCATGACCTTCTTAGGCTTACTTTCACTAATTCCCAATCATCTGTGGCCTTCCATACTTGATCCTAGATAAGCTAAGACCATCTCTTCATTACTAATCCATCTCCCAAACCCTATCAACTTAGGATAATAATGCCCAACTTGGACACTAGTTCTAGACCCTAGGGTGTTCATTTCTTGACACTATTATCCAAGTGTATCTTAGGCCCCAATGGTCATTTCCTTCCAAATCCTTATCTTCAATCATGTTATCCTAATGTGAATTCATTTAACCCATGACCAATAGATTTCTATAAAATCCCATTCAAAGATAATTTGGAAAGGGTTGGAAAATATCACTCAAGAAAAAAATAATTCAAGTAATACCACTCAAGCAATCTTCCCTATTCTATACATACAATTAACCTATACAATTTCAAGAAAATTCAAGATTTACACAAATCCCTAATCATATCAAGCATACTCAGCTTTAGTATTTTCTACATTTCATTCACTATTGCACCAACCACTCTTAAAGGGAGAACTGCATATGGCTTGATCCCTCCTTGAAGTATTGGTATGTAGGAAACGTGCCCATACACAGGGTGTGAAGCACATCTAGTTTATCTTACACACACTAACCCCTTTCCCCAATTTCCAAAGTTTCTTTCAATTGCATAAAAGATATAAATATATATAGAATCAGCTCTATAGGGAGTTTTATTGATAGTGACGACCTAAAAATTGGTACACAATCTCACACTAAGCAAGCAAATAAAACCCAAAAAGCTTAAATCCTTAGGACAATAGTGTCAGAGAAGGACTACAACACTAGAGCCTAGGGTGTCTAATTTTGATGCTCCTATCCAATCAAAAAATGAAGTCTAGGATCCTATTTATGATAGTATCCCAGTCCTTCACACAAATTTATATACCTTGTGTTAGTCAAAATAGTTTAGAATAAGATAAGTTTGATTTTCTCTCTCACTACTATTTTTAGAAAAGGTCAAATTTTAATTTAATTTCAAAAATTAGTAGCTTTAATTAGAAATACTATTTTTTGATTTCTCCTACTCAGACCTATTTATTAAATAGGAATAAAAATCCATTATTCCCAAAAATAAAAAATCACTAATAATTAGGTTACATTTCATTAGAAAATTATATGACTTTAGGGAATTGCACACTTATGTCGGTTAGGACACTAACATTGATGTAGGTGTCTATTTTGGATGCTATCAAGCTCTTGCCTAGGGTTTATGAGAAACTTTGCCTATGTAGCCCTAATACTTGGTCTAGTGACTTGTTTATTGATCCTAAGACTCTTATCATATTGGAAACCCTTATTTCATCTTTCTCAATTCCCATTTTGATTTTTTATACTTTTAAAATCCTCTAAACCTATAAATGCCTTTAACTCTTAAGCACATATAAATCCTACTTATATATCAGCCCGTATAAAGCAATAGAGCCCAAGAAAACTAAATTCATGTGAGGATCAAGAAAAATACCTTTTTGACATCATAGGTTTAGGTTAATATATTATTGAATCATGACATGGTCTCATTTAGATTGAATAAGACATTGTCACCAAATAAGAGAAAGGTCACATTCCAAACATGCCATTCCAAGATGTTGTCTCATTGGAAGGTGACTTTTTTTAGATCTTCAAGAAAGGTTATCATATTATTACTCTATTTGTAGGTTTCTATTAACTCTTGGGTAATGAAAATAAACTTAAATGTTATCAATATTCCATGAAGCAAGATTTACCTCTCCTTGAAGTCAACTTTCCAAGTTTGCCACAATATCTACCTCAAACTATTCAGATTGATCAAGAGCATCCTATAGGTGAGAAAATGTGACTTGAGCGAGTCCCACAAGATAAAGTGAATAAACACAACATGATCATGTGTAAGAGATCAGATAAGAATGACATGTTAGAGGGATAATGCAAGGGATAAGAATGGGATAGGAATGAAAAAGACAATGTAATGAAGTCTTAGTGAAATTGACCAAGATAGACAAGCGTGCTTGAAGTAGAAGCATAACTAAAAAAGGAAATAGGATTGAAGAAGTTAAATTATGCGTATGTGAGCTACTGCACCCAAGTTACCATATTGAAGGTGAAGGTCATGCCAATTGAATAAAGCATAGGAGAACATCATTAGGATACGTTGGAAACATGTCGTCCACATTGGCACTTATTTTAGTTTTTATATTTCCCCATATATAATTTTTTCATGATTAGGAACCATGTTATCCACACTTACACATTTTTTTAATTGGTCAAAGCACATATTTATATAATTTTGATTCATAATTATGGCATAATTTTATACATTGGTACCATTGTTATATACAATTTCAACATGAGACATATCTAAGGTGCATGTGTTAGGTAATGTGCACCTAATATTTCAAAATTTAAGTTAGTTTCAGATTTAAAAACACTCTCATGTACTATCATCACCCACTAGGATGTTCTTTTATGCATTGATACCCAAGATCTACTTTTATATATTGTATTGAGCCAATGTAATGCATTAGTTGGTTTGATTTTGGTATGGTTGAGTTGATTAAATCACTCAATATTTCCAACTTTTAAAGCTGTAATTAATTGTATCATCCATCCTTACCAATTTTATAGTATGATTTGACTTTGTATACTCATATTAATTAAATTATAAGTGTGATTGGGTTGCAAGGTTGAGTTAATCTCAACCACTTGATGGCAACTCACCTTTTATAAAAGGTTAGGGGAATGATCCTTACAATATATCTCTCTATTTCCTTATATATATATATATATATATATATATATATATATATATATATATATATATATATATATATATATATATATATATATATATATATATATGTACTTTATATACTTATACATATTTGTCCTAATCTCAATTTCAATACCTTACAATGATACATTTTTCAAATTAACTTGCCAATAGGCAATATAGTTACATCGATACATAGGTTTACTCATAAACCTTTCTCTTTCAATTACAATATTTTTAAATAATTTTAATTCTATATTATATGCATTGATTATGTATTATAACATGCTCTTAATTTTAGGTTAGTCATAAATAAATCACACAAGTTAGAATCAAGCAAAGGCAAGGTGTGTTATACACACCCAGGTACACATTCCTTTCATTTAAAATAGCAATCTCATTAACATATTAAATGGTGGAAAATATAGACTCTATTTTATGGGTTATATAACACATCAATATTTTACACTTAGAAAACTCAAACATTAGTTATTCCTCTCAGTTCTAAACCTTTCCTACTTTATGAAGTCTTACATCTACTCTATCTTGTAACCCTTGGCCTATCTCTTGGTCTGACCAATCTTATGTTGATGACCTAGACCTTTTATCTTTCCTATAATGATTAAAACCCACTTATCTTTGACCTCTACAAATTTTAAGTCTTTACATATTTTCTTGTTCCCTATACATTAATAAAACTCCAATAGATAGGATATTTATGATAGGTTGGGTAAATGACATGTTTATAGTATGATTTGACTTTTTATACTCATATTAATTACATTATAAGTGTGATTGGGTTGCATGATTGAGTTAATATTAACCACTTGATGGAAAATCACCTTTTATAAAAAGTTAGGGGCATGATCCTTACAATATATCTCTCTATCTCCTTGTGTGTGTGTGTGTGTGTGTGTGTGTGTGTGTGTGTGTGTGTGTGTGTGTGTGTGTGTGTGTGTGTGTGTGTGTGTGTGTGTGTGTGTGTGTGTGTGTGTACTTTATAGACTTATACATATTTGTCCTAATCTAAATTTCAATACCTTACAATGATACATTTTTCAAATTAACTTGCCAATAGGCAATGTAGTTACATCTATACATAGGTTTACTCATAAACCTTTCTCTTTCAATTACAATATTTTTAAATAATTTTAATTCTATATTATATGCATTGATTATGTATTATAACATGCTCTTAATTTTAGGTTAGTCATAAATAAAGCACACAAGTTAGACTCAAGCAAAGACAAGGTTTGTTATACACACCCAGGTACACATTCTTTTCATTTAAAATAGCAATCTCATTAACATATTAAATGGTGGAAAATATAGACACTATTTTATGGGTTATATAACACATCAATATTTTACACTTAGAAAACTCAAAAATTAGTTATTCCTCTCAGTTCTAAACCTTTCCTACTTTATGAAGTCTTACATCTACTCTATCTTGTAACCCTATGCCTATCTCTTGGTCTGACCAATCTTATGTTGATGACCTAGACCTTTTATCTTTCCTATAATGATTAAAACCCACTTATCTTTGACCTCTACAAATTTTAAGTCTTTACATATTTTCTTGTTCCCTATACATTAATAAAACTCCAATAGATATGATATTTATGATATTTTTGATGGTGTTGATGCCTCACCTATAGGATGCTCTTGATCAATCTGAATAGTTTGAGGTAGATATTGTGGCAAACTTGGAAAGTTGACTTTAAGGAGAGGTAAATCTTGCTTCATGGAATATTGATAACATTTAAGTTTATTTTCATTACCTAAGAGTTAATATAAACCTACAAATAGAGTAATAATATGATAACCTTTCTTGAAGATCTAAAAAAAGTCACCTTCCAATGAGACAACATCTTGGAATGGCATGTTTGGAATGTGACCTTTCTCTTATTTGGTGACAATGTCTTATTCAATCTAAATGAGACCATGTCATGATTCAATAATAGATTAACCTTAACCTATGATGTCAAAAAGGTATTTTTCTTGATCCTCACATGGATTTAGTTTTCTTGGGATCTATTGCTTTATACGGGCTGATGTATAAGTAGGCATAATATACCCCCAAATATGAATCGTCACAATATAATAGAGGCCAGTCATCTCTAAGACCCCATAGTCTAGAGAGTTAGTTTGTGCATCTCATGAAGAAATAAAGGATGGTATAATCATGAAATTAACACTCAAAAATCCTCTTGCACCAATGAACAACCCATCAATCCATGATCACTATTAATATATTAACCCCCACCTATCCCACTACTCTTATTTACCCAACCTATCATAAATATCCTATCTATTCAATCACACAAACCCACTAATCCATATATATATATATATGTATGTATGTATGTATGTATTTATGTATGTATGTATGTATGTATGTATGTATGTATGTATGTATAGATTAGTGGCCTGACCATCTTCTTATAGACTAGAAAGTACTCACATGATATCTAGCAGTTTAGGAAGAGGTATTTAAGAATCCAATCTATTCCTTATGTTCTTATTAATGGACTATTATTTATGAAAGATATGAATGGAACCATGTTGAGGTGTATTGACCATGATCAAAATCCCAAGTTGCAGTGATTTAATCAACTCAACCATACCAAAATCAAACCAACTAATGCATTACATTGGCTCAATAAAATCTATAAAAGTAGATCCTGGGTATCAATGCATAAAAGAACATCCTAGTGGGTGATGATAGTACTTGAGAGTGTTTTGAAATCTGAAACTAACTTAAATTTTGAAATATTAGGTGCACATTACATAACACATGCACCTTAGATATGTCTCATGTTGAAACTATATATAACAATGGTACCAATGTATAAAATTATGCCATAATTATGTATCAAAATTATATAAATATGTGCTTTGAGCAATTCAAAAAATGTGTAAGTGTGGATAACATGGTTCCAAATCATGAAAAAATTATATATGGGGAAATATAAAAACTAAAATAAGTGCCAATGTGGAGGACATGTTTCTAAAACATGTCCCCACTAAATCTAGGTGTGTCAAATACTATAATTTAGAGAACATGCTTCCAAAGCATACCATCTATAAAGATAAAACTATGAATGGGTGGAAGCCATGTCTATATGACATGCCCCCACTAAATCTAAAATAATTAATGTGTAGAATCTGTGCCTATATGACATAACCCCAATGAATCTGAAAACCACAAGAGTAAGGATGACATATTCAAATGTACATAAAATAAATAATGACATATTAAAATGTAAAATAAATCATAAATAGGCATGGGGTATGCAAACAAGGGAGCATATTCAAATTCCTAAACAAGTAAGATAATAATCAACTAGCATAAACATATCATACTAGACTATGGGTTTAATGTGCTAATAAAAAGTGTCAAGTGCATAGTATATCAATTACCCTTTTTAAGATATGATCATGGATAAATTAATTTTAATTACATATATGATATCAAAACATAAACACTCAATGAAGTGTATTAACTAAATAATAATCAACTAGCATAAACATATCATAATTAGCCTATTGATTTAATGTGTTAGTAAAAAGTGTTAAGTGCATAATATATCAAGTACCCTTTGTAAGATATGATCATGGATAAAGGCATTTTAAGTACATATATGATATCAAAACATGATAATGTAGAGTGACCAGAGAATGATATAACCTATGAGTATCGCGATCATAGAGGTAGATGTCCCCAATGTCTATATGACATGAGTAGAGGAAAGTTATAACATTTAAAATATGAATATATCATTTATATTTGTATGCCTATATCACACTGAAGTATAATTATGACACACTTGTGTATGTAAGAGTAAATGATATGCTATCCATTAACATGGAATTAACACATAGATGCCAAGGATCTAATAAAACTTATTTTATGCTGAAAGTGTTTTTGTATTTTTGAATGTTTTTTAATTTTTTGGTTTTTTTGTAATATGAAAAGGAAAGGATATAATATGATCCCATACAAAATGTTATCATAGATATCTCCCCATTATGAACTTGGTGTAATAATCTAGTGATTTGCCAAGGAACACACATAAGTGCATTATTTGTCACTCTAATGTTTGTAATGATCTATGTATGTAAAATATGACTCTATGGTTTTAGATAAATAGTAAGAGTAATAAGAGTAGGAATTCATGTAACCCATCATTGATTTATTTGTGGTTTCTTTGGAATAACAATAATTAGAACATGTGTAGGTACTCTAGATATATGCACATGATGTGTATTAGATGAGGATTCTATGAAATCCAATGTATGTCTTTGAGTTAATGGTCTCTTAAGTATTGGTCACCTATTAAAGGGGATTTCCTATTGTTTATACTTTTACAATGGATTAACCTTAGTAGGTTTTATAGTTAACTACCTGGGTATACGCTTTTCTTGTTTAATAGGATGATCATATGGTATTTCAAAAATTGTAATTACTTGATTGTCATGAATGTATTTAACACACTTATACACTATATAAGGTATTTATCAAAGTGTATATATAAAATATATTCTCAATAACATATCAAATATTCTCTTGGAAGGTATAACTATAAAATTAGTAACCATATGTGTGGGACTAAGCAATAAAGGTAGGTCAATCTCGCCAAGAACCTTATAAGAGGTCTCATCGAATGTTCTAATTGATTTAGTATAAGTATGAAAATCATGATGAGTATAACTTAGATGCATAATTAATTTCCTGTGCAAGCATTTTCACTTGAACCATTATCAATCATAACACTACATACAAGATGTTTATCAAGTGATGCTCAAATGAAGATCAAAGTCATCATCCTTAATTTCACTATCATCAAAAGAAATAGAAGGTATCTAAACCATAAGAGGTATATGTAATGTATAATTTCCAATAATCCCATCTAACGAGTTCCCATAATGTGATGGAGGAGGATGTGTATTATATTCCATTTGAACTTCTAGTTCCTTCTTAGAATGGTCTTGTAAAAGATTGTTAAATATTTTCTATTTATGGTGATTACCAGGTTGTGAAATGGATTCTTATAGAGGATCATCATATGTAATATTTTATTCATCAATGAGGTATTAGATATTATGATTCAAGGTAAAACATCTATTCATAGAATGTATTAGTCCTTGGTGATAATAAAAATAAGCATTTACATCATATCCTTTGGGTAGAGGTCCATTCACATCAACCTCTATAGGATGATAAAGAGATATAAGTTGACACTCTACTAACTATGGGGGTCATGAAGTGGTAGTTTCAAGTAAGTGTGAAAATTATCTCTTTGGTGCATTAGATAATATAAATCGATTAGGATAATTTGACATTGTGTTAAACATGGTGTATTTTTCCATTTGAGGCTCAAGAGGTTTTATCTTATAACTTGGCTTGATTGTAAATTTGATGTTAGATGTAGATGTAGTTGGTGTGTTTGTTACATACTTGATCTTATTAAATGAAATAAGCTTCATTTCATAGTCACATATAACATGCCATAGGTCATCGAAGGATTTGAACTTCTTAAAAATAATCATGTCAAGAAGCAAGCATAATTTACTTGAATATGTCTTGAAACTTTTTATCTACCATAGTATCTATCATTTTATCTAGAATTATCTTATACCTCAATATATATTCATTGATAGGTTCATTTTTTCCTTTTTTATTTTGTTAATTTGAGCATATGAATCATTTTTTGAAATATTAATGGATAAGTGTGCTAAAAATTGATCTACGAGAGGTTTGAATGCTTTCACAGATTGGAGAGGTAAATCATAGAACTACCTCAAAGAATGGTACTTGAGGCTTATTAGGAATAGTTTGGTAAAAAGTATATAATTGGAGTCATATTAAATGCATGCCACATAAAATTTTCAAATATGTTTTTCAATATCACCTTTCCATCATAAAATGTGAACTTAGGTGCAAGAAAACTAATTAGAAAAGGGTGCAAATATATATAAAGTGCAAGTGGGTTATGCAACACATCTTGGGAATTAATAAAATGAGGAGAATTTAAATCATTTTTTCAATATTTTTAACATTTTACTGTAATTTATTTATTTATTGAAGGGGTGTTTGAACTATAGACCCATTGGGATTTAGATTAGCAAGTTGAGTAGTCACTAAAGGATGCAAACATGGTTTGAGTAGTAATAGGAAGTGAAACTTGTATTTGAGTTGAAATAATTGGTAATTACATGGCATATTTAGAAATATTAGTTTTAGGAAATAAAGGTTTTAATAAATAACACATGCCCCCATTATAAGTATCAAGTGTTAATGTGTTAAAGGGGAGAGATGTTTCAACTATACCTTTTGAATTTTTTATTTCCAATATAATTTTTAGGATCTCATCAAGATATTTAGTGTTTGATGAATACTCTTATCAAATAATTCAATTTATTACACTTTATCATAGGATATTTTATCATTTTAATTAGTTTCATTATAATCATGGTTGTAATTATCATAATCTTCTTCTATGACAACCTCATCAGTATGTTTTTCATTCTTAGCATTGGTATGATGATGATCCATAGGATTATGTCCTTTATTTTGTTTGAGACATATTAGGTGGTGGTAGAGGAATCTCAATGTGGTAAATAGGCATACCTCCCAATCTAGGGCTATGCCTAGGTTACATGCAAAATAATATGAGTAGGCAATAAAAAAATATAGTAATCTGAAATGCTAATTGATTGAAAATCCTAGGAATCAAAAATATTTTCATTCATATGAATTAGGTTCACCAAATATTTATCCCTAAAATGTTATATTAGTGTTATCTAAGGTTAAAGGGGTATAAATAGCCTAAGGCACATAGATGATAAACTATCTCTAAAGTAGGCCAATTAGGTTCTGAACTCAAATATAAACATATATTAAATTCATTAAACTGAGATAGGATAAATATTTTAAGTACAACTATGCTAGATATGGAAATGAAAAAGTACTGTACTTATCTTTTTTTAATACTAATATAGTTCTAGATCTATAAAATGCAAAAAGAAGATTAGAAGAGGATTATGAAAAAGTCATTAGATTCTAGATTAGATGTTTTTAGAGCTAGGAACACTTGAATCAGCCCTAGATGGTTTCCTCAATGTTACTATCTAAACTTTTCATAGGTGTCCTATATGAGATACCTACTAAAAAATGATGTGACCACTTGGATGATTATGGGTTTGTATCCACCTTCAGTTTGATGCATTTATATTTGGGTCATGGACTTTTACTCCTCATGAATTTGTAAAACCCTAATTCTTCATCTTCATAATGACCCAAGGGAAAAATGAGATACTGGGCACATAGTGTTGAGTTGAACCCAAAGACCCCAATATTAATGAACACTACCTACATAGCCAATACTCTGAAGAGGACCTCAAAATAATTTATGTATTCCCTATGTGTTTCCTTGTGTATGTATAATGTAATATATGTAAATCATGTACAATAGTGACCTAGATTTTAACTTGTAAAATTGGGTTCTTGGGGTGCTACTTCAGTACTTTAGACCTATGTATGTGTTATCCATATGACTGATATGTAAATAAGAGAAAATAAGGAAGCTTTATTTTATTGAGTGCTTGATTTAATACTTTGGTAAGTTACCTTTGGTATTTTTGAGTGTCTATTAGGTGAGAAATGAATGAGGGTTGATATTGTATTTATATCAATCCCTTTGGAGAATTAACTCACATTAAAACCCTTAGGCCAAACATTAGGATACATTTTATTTTCAAATTATATGAATTTATGGAATTAGACACTTGCATCAGGTCATGACACTAGTGTTACTAGTGTCTAGGAATAAGAAAGTAGGTATAGACTTAAAACTTGCAAAGGTGGAAGATAATTAGGTTTCAAGAATTTTGGGAAATATAAAAGGTTTGGGTCATCAAAATAAAATTGGTCAAACCAAGAGATACACTAAGGGGCACAAGATAGAGTAGATGCAAGATTTCAAAAAGTGGGAAAGGTAAAAAACTAATAGGAACAACCAAGGTATGAATTTTCCAAATGTATAAGACTAAGGTGATATATAAACCATAAAATAGTATCTACACTTTCTATGAAGCTTTGTATATAATATATTAAGATAATTTAAATATGTTTTATGAAACTTTGTAATGGTATTAGATATTTTCAATATTATTACACATGATGCTTGTGTAGATACTAAGATCTAATTTTATTTGATAAAATAGTATTTTACACTTGATAAATATCACTCATGGATAAACCCTTCACTTCAAAACCTTACCACTACCAAAAAATCTTGTATTTACCATCTCAAAGTGATTAATTGCTTATATTATAGCTTGATCCTGATATTATGGTTATCTAGATTACATTTCGCACATAGTCTACATAAAACCTAATTAATATCCTACTCTATTAGTTATATATCTTCAAAAAAATTATATCCTCACATAAACTACTATCTAGACTATGAAATTAATGTTAATTCTAGTGTCCATTAACCCCCAAAATTGATTAAGTCCTAGATTAATGCATGCAAGTGTGCAACATATGAAGTTAACACTAATAGATGAAAAGTGGAAAATGTAATCCAAACCCATAAATGGTGAACACCCATAGGATGGAATGCCAATAAGAAAATTAAAAATCACTAGAACTATGATAACATGTGCAATATGACAAAATAATAGAATCTAAATAATCAACCACATGGACCTAAGAACTACATCAATAATTATGGGGAACAATGGTAGGATTTTTAGATGATGAAAGATATTGATAAGGATTTATGAATAAAAAATGGTGGATGATGAGGTAGCTAGACTTAGGCTAAGATGACATTCAAACAAATAAAATGTATCAAATAGATTAACTATAGGAAGCTATAGTTGAGTTCATCGACCAAGGAGGAAATATAGGAGAGGAAAGGAGTTGAGGAGAGAAACATAGAGGGGAAGGGTTAAGAGACCATCGATCTAAGTAAGAACTAGTTCTAAGACTATAATCTTATGGAAAGAACTATTAGATCTGATTTGAGGGCATAACACTATAATCATATATCCTTGTAAAGTGTATATTTTGACATAAAATTTAAGATATTAAATAAAGTGTTATTGATTGGTTAAATGAATGGATTTGAATCTTGTTGATGCAAGATTTATACACACCATAGTTGTAACTAGGTATCCTCTAATGTTTTAGGATCTCAATGGAGGTAAACTCCACTCCAAGGCATGAATTGAAGGTATGAAATCTTTGACAACCTATTATTGGAATAGTGGGTAGGGTATGTAGATTGTTAAGAAGGTTTTTTGAATGGAGGTGTGGCTTTATAATAGGTTGAATTATTATTTGAGTTGGATGGGTGATTGGCTTCTAATATAGAGTGGGTATATATTTATAACAAAACATAAAAGGAAGGAAAGGTAGGGAAGAAAATAAATCTCCATGGGTCTCAAGAATTACTTCCCTAGTTGGTTTCTAGATATACTTATATTTTATTAAAACCAATGCCTATTGCTAGTAGCAATTTCACACATGAAAATAGACACTACTAAGAAGTCTAAAGGAATAAATATGTAGGAAGTCCACCAGCCTCAAACAAAGGTTACTCCTATCAAGGTAGATGTTGTACACCCTTTAATCAGGAGATTATGGCTTGGGCTAATGAATTATCTAAGGCGTCTGTAGCACACAGTCAAAAAACTACACCAAAAAAATGCCAATAAACATCCAAAAATATGATTCAATATAACTTGACTATTTTAGTCAATACATTCAACAATATTCAATATCTATTGCACATCTAGGATTAGCATATCAATCAAAGTAATCAAGAATCTATTTTCAACTTTAGTAAACTAAAGATTATTGAAGAAAATAACCATATAAATAACAAATAATAACACAACAATGGAAACAAAATACTCAAACACTTTTATTGATGACCAAAATGGCTTGCTGATCTATATTCCCATTTTTCTGATAAAAATAGATTTGGGGAATACAATTATATTTATAGATCTTGGGTAAGGATTTACCTCATCCTCTAAGTCTATGCATGATTATTACATGTGGTGGTTAGAATGTGTAGTTATAACTATGGTCTAAAACCACATAAGAAAAGATATAAATAGAAAAATTGACTTCATAAAAGTATGCAATGTGTGCATGTATAAAAAAATTTAAAGTCAATTTTACAATTATTTGTCTAACTTACAAGAAGAATATAAATATATGTGCTACCATAGGATTTTCACATCCATAAGGCTAAGTTCATGTGGTCTGAAGTGCTGCATGGGCTTTAGTAGGAGTGGAAGTCGAGGTAGAAACTAAAGATGTAGTAATCTTGCCAAAAGCTTACTTATTTTTCACCTCGTTATCCTAATAAAATTTGTGTGATTCCTCATTCTATTGGTGAATGATGTCTAAGTTAATCAATGAAGGTCAATGGATTCTCTTGGTTTTCCCAAGGAGTCATACATGTTCATCTTTAGTTAGTTGAAACTTACTCCTAAAAATCTCAACTTTGATCACCTTCCTTCTAACTTTGATTAACTCTAATTCTATTCTTTCCACTATCAATCCTTGTATTCTCTACTTGAATTTCTTGATGGCTTCCTAAAATTTTTTATCAAAATTTATTCTACTAATCAATTTGCTTATATAATCCCTTACCTTAGATAATTGTAGGTCAATAAAAATTTGGAGGAGCTGAGCCTCATATTATTTGGTACTCTAAAATTAAATTTTTAATTGTTTTTTACCACTCGTTTACCTCCTCATGCCTGATGATAACTATATTTAATGAATTGGATGCCTTGAATGTGGTTATTAAGTCAAGATGGCTATATAATGAGTTACCTATGTAGACAACTAGCATTTTAAGCTTGACACTATCTTGAACCAAAGAGTTACAGAGCTGATTTATATGGTTCACATGAGGTGATATCTTAGCCTTCATAAATTATATGGACTCTAAATAATTATAGCATTTAGATGTAGCCTCTATAACTTTGGCTTTGATACCTATATGAATATACATCATGCTAGATTAATCTTTGAGCTACTCAACTTGTGCTTACAATTCCTCTACCTCCTCTTCTAATTTTCCAAGCTAACTTCATACCTTCATGGATGGCCACCATAGCATACTTATGTGCTTGATTTAGGTTTTAAATATTCTCTTCATATACAGACTACCCTGGCTATCTATTTTTCCTCTTATTGATGGAGAGCACTGACTATCATTCTTCAAGGATGATGCTTGTACCCTAGTCATCTTTAAATTTTATCTTATTTACTCTTTGTATTGAACTAGTTGGGGGGTCAAATAAAGTGGACTTAGAGGGGATATTTGTGACCTTATAGCTCAATATTTGACTCCTCAAATCCATGACCCAAGGAAAAATGTTAAGGGGTGTATCAATAGTTGTAATAATAATTTCCTTCTCGACCTCTTCTTATTCCTTCTATTATTTCTTACTAGCCTTTTTCAATACATTAGGCAAGGAAGGCCATATTATTTTTGACTAGTCCACTCCTCCAAATTGAGGGAGTGGGTGGACTACAACTATGTGAAGCTTGGACTTCCTTCCCTTGCTTATGCTAGTTAATGTTGTTTATTATATAGAATTGGAAGTGGGGAGTGGAAGGGAGATCTGTGTAGATTAAACATGAAGTTAGGGCATGGCCAGAATGGTCTGCACTTTTCTGGTTGCCTTCTTCTTTTTGTGAATTCTCATAGTAGAAATGACCCAAGGAAAAATGTTAAGGGGTGTATCAATAGTTGTAATAATAATTTCCTTCTCGACCTCTTCTTATTCCTTCTATTATTTCTTACTAGCCTTTTTCAATACATTAGGCAAGGAAGGCCATATTATTTTTGACTAGTCCACTCCTCCAAATTGAGGGAGTGGGTGGACTACAACTATGTGAAGCTTGGACTTCCTTCCCTTGCTTGTGCTAGTTAATGTTGTTTATTATATAGGATTGGAAGTGGGGAGTGGAAGGGAGATCTGTGTAGATTAAACATGAAGTTGGGGCATGGCCAGAATGGTCTGCACTTTTCTAGTTGCCTTCTTCTTTTTGTGAATTCTCATAGTAGAAGTTTTTAATCATGGGATATATCTTTTACTTCATCAAATTCCTTTTGCTTTAACCACTTAATCATACATTCAAGATATGCAATAAAATTGAAATCAAAATCATGCACCACATAAAAGAGAGAGAGACACCATATTTTTACATGGAAACCCAAAGTGGGAAAAACAATCGAGAACAATCTCAAGTATATGAATGAGAACCAACTCAAATTAAAAATTTTACAAGCACCAACTTATAGGAACACAAACCTATTTTTTGAGCACCAACAAAATAATGATTCATGAGCACCCACCCATAGGAGTACCAACCCTTCTTGTGTATAACACCCTTATCTCTCAATGTTGCTTTATCAACAAATGATAGCACACTACTATATCTCTTCTCTTTTCTCTACTTTCCTCTACTATTATCTAGATAAAATCATTCACTTCCATATATCTAAATGGTTTCGCATGCCTCTTTTTATATCTTTCCAAATGACCTTTGGAATTCACCAATTCTTTATTTGTCTTTAACTAGTGATTCTTCAAATTCCTCAAGGTGACCCTTCATGGAGAAATCCATCCTTTTCCTTTTTTGCTTTACTGATGAATATTTTAATTCCTCAAGGTGACCCTTCATGGAGAAATACATCATTTTCCTCTTTTATCTTTAGTGGTGACTCTTTCAATTCCTCATGGGCCCTCTTTTGTCTTTATGCAACCAGAAACATATTCATTAATATTTAATTAATATTAACACACTTTATCCAAGATATAAAGATTAAAAACACCTTTAGACATTAAATGATAATTTTACATCAATGAAAATATTTCCAAAAATATCCCCCTTTGTCTTTGATGGCAACTTGAAACTATCACCAATTCTAAAAACTTGTACTGTAGATGCCAACCTAAAATTTAGACTTGTAAACTAAACCAATTGAAAATATATAATAACTCCCCCTTACTATAGAATCTTGTTTCCTAAACCTATTCCTATACTTCTCCCCTTTGACATCAACGTCAAAGAGTCTATCCTAGAGCTTACACTTAGCTCCCCTTCAACTAATATATAAATTAATCTATCAACTCAACTTCTTGTCATGCAACATAGCCAAGACTCAAAAACATCCACCATGCTTCAATTTTTCTTAAAAGTCTCCTTGAATCCTAGAAGAGACACCCCACACCAAGGATCCTTGAATCTTAGGAGATTCCCACACCTCCTATGTTACTTCCTTGATCTTCTTGTGTCTTTCTCTTAAATTCTATTTTAAGCATATCTAACTTATTTGACTTACTAACCTCAACATTCATAATGTTGTTCATCTTCTCAACTCTTACAATTGTCTTATATTGACAAGGCTCATGCTAAAATGTAACAAGATGTTCTTCATAGTCCTTCCTATTTGATTCTTTATCCACTATATCAAGTAGTTTATTCTCACTCTTAAACTCAACCTAATCAACCTTTATTGTCTTAGGTATCCAAACTTGAATTTGGCTCTTCTCATACCTTATAGGGGCTCTGTATCCTTTGACATACCTTTAATATCTCTCTACTCTATTTGGACATAATTTATCAATATGGCCAACCTTATGACAATAAAATCAAATAACATTTCTCATACCTTTTACTTGAAGATGACTAAAATCTCTCTTTAACTGATTGTTTCTCCTCATATAGTCTCTTTTCCTATGACCAATATGATGAAAAACAAAACAATGGCCATGAAATAATTTGAAAATCTAAAAACATTAGGTTGCTTGATTGGCTTCTTCAATTTTCCTTTAAATCTTACATCCTTCCTACTTTGGACCAATATTTCATGATCTTTCTCAACCTAGATTATGAGCCTCTCATGATTATCCTTTAAAGAACCTAACTCAAACTTCAACTAATTACACTCTTCTTATATTGATTTTAAACTTGAATTTACAACCTCTAGTTGATTCTTAAGATCCTAAATAAACATCTTATCTTCTTTTGTTTTTATAGCCAACTTAGAATCCAAGATACACACCTATTCTTTAAGAGCCTCGATCAAAGATTTCATCTCTTAATTCTCATTCTTTAGCTACTTGGCCATCTTGTGCTTTCCCTAATCTACCTCAAAGATGTTAAACTCTTTCTGAAGGAATCTACTCTGATACCAATTTTTAATCATGGGATATATCTTTTACTTAATCATATTCCTTTTGCTTTAACCACTTAATTATACATTCAAGATATGTAATAAAACTAAAAGTAAAATCATGCACCATATAAAAGAGAGAGACACACCAAATTTTTACATGGAAACCTAAAGTGGGAAAAATCATAGAGATCAATCTCAAGTATATGAATGAGCACCAACTCAAATTATAAAGTTTGC
This sequence comes from Torreya grandis, assembly GCA_037957365.1. Lineage (NCBI taxonomy): Eukaryota > Viridiplantae > Streptophyta > Pinopsida > Cupressales > Taxaceae > Torreya > Torreya grandis. The sequence continues at coordinate 620,278 of JARHVA010006470.1, read as the reverse complement.
AAGAACCAACTTGCAAGATCACAAACCCCTTTGTTAAGCACCAACACAATAATGATTCATGAGCACCCACCCATAGGAGCACCAACACCTCTTGTGTACAACACCACTATCTCTCAATGTTTCTTTCTAAACAAATGATAGCACACTAATATATCTCTTCTCTTCTATCTACTTTCCTCTACTCTTAGCTAGATAAAATCATTCACTTACATATATCTAAATGGATTCCCAAACCTCCTTTTATAGCTTTCCAAATGACCTTTGCCATTCACCCTTGCATGACCCTTTGAATTATTTATTTTTCTTTACCTAGTGATTCTTCGAATTCCTCAAGGTGGCCCTTCATGGATAAATGCATCCTTTTCCTCTTTTATCTTTAGTGATGACTCTTCGAATTCCTCAAGGTGACCCTTCATGGAGAAATGCATCCTTTTCCTCTTTTGACTTTAGTGATGAATCTTCAACTTCCTCATGGGCCCTCTTTTATCTTTATGTAACCAAAAATATATTCATTAATATTTAATTAATATTAACACAATTTAGACAAGATATAAACATTAAAAAAACCTTTAGACATTAAATGCTAATTTAACATCAATGACAATATTTATAATAGAAGTAACATTAAGCATAGAGGGAATAGACATGAAAAATGGTGTGGTAATGATAATGAAGGGATCAAGGGTGGTTTTGGAAATGGAAGGAATGGAAAAAGAGGTGGAAGGAAAAAAGGGATGGATGCAGTAGAGGGAATGGGAATTTATACAAAAGAGATAGGTATTTAATCAATAATGGAAATTGAACTCAAAGGAAAACTAGATAAATGTTTGAGTACCTTGAAGATGGAGCTCAATGGGGTCAACCTAATGACTCATAGCCTTAGATATCTCAAACTCAACATCTTCATTAGAATCATCTTCTATGTTCATGATGACCACTTCATCTTCCCTTGATGGTTATGAACTTGGAGGCAAGCCTTGAGATGCATGCATTATAAGACTACTTGTGGGAGTCATAGGATTTCTAGAATAGACCAAAGGGTTCTTTCCTTGAATGAGAGAAGCCTAGGAGGTGGATGTTATTACTTGTGAAGTAATTACCCCAATAGATGAAATTATAGATACATGAGGGGTAGCCATAAATACTTGACTAGTACTGGCAATAGGAATTTCTTACATCTTGTCCTCCTCATCAGAGTCTAAGTTGATAGGATCTTCTCTCTCTCTCTCTTCCTCTGTATGTACTGGGGTCAGGGAGCCCAGGTTCTCTCTCTTCACTAATTTCAATTTCAATTTTAGTGGAAGTCCTTGGGATGAGGAAGTTTCTTGTTCTCCAGATTGCCCCCTCCAAAAATATGAATGTTGTCATCCTTTAAAGAGAGCCCTTCAACTGTCCAACTCCCTAGTGGAGATATTAAGTTTGGTTTGGATCATTCTCAAATGATCCTCTTGTAGTCCAACAATCTTTGCTCATTCTATCACTTCATCTGATTTAGAATTCATAAAAAGAAAATCATAACAATAACTCTAGTGGTAGTATGGAATGTTAAATCCATAGATATGTTACTATATTTTCCCATGAGGGTCCTAGTCTCTACTTGCCATTATGGGGAATCCATAATGATTCTACTTTGTTACAACATCTCCAAGATGTTTTGTCATAGTATATGTCATTTTGATAATTAAAATTACGCTTCCAAAGTATAAATCCTTTTTGTGCCTAGATAAATTCTACTCAATGCTATTCCATAATTGGAAAGACTTATTTTATTCAACCAAATTTTCTTGTACATACTTCAGGAGACATAGGGATGCAACCTTATTTCCCAAGACCATGATGACAGTAAAGTCCAAGTATAGGAAATAGTCTCCTTTTCCTATTAAATTATTTAAAATATTTTCTCCAAGTTGAGGCATAGGTGAGCCATGAATGACTTATCATACCTGTGGGTCAAAATCTTCACATATCCTGACCATATGCTTTTGATAAGCATATATAAGCATGCATTAGTAGTGGTCATAAATTCTATTTTTTATGTAATCTATGGCCAGAGCCCATAGATTGCCTAAGTCCTTATAATAGGTTCTCATGACTGCATCCACTAAATATGACATCATATAGAAATATCTATTGGGGGTGGGATGTTTATCCTTATGAAAAATCTACTCTCTCAATCTCAAACTAATTACTTCCCTTAGCACATATGCAACATCATGGGACAACATCATGTGTAGTAATGATACCCAATCTAAATTTAAAAAATAGATGCTGGGCATACCATATAAATTGTTAAGCAAATCCATACCTATTTGGATTCCTACCTTGAATTTATCAATTGTAATCTCTCCCTTTGGCTTCATTCCTTACTAGGTGATAAATTAGTTTAGGAATAGCCATGAGGAAGCACCTTTAGGATTGAGGTTTTTGATTTAAATTGCACCTAAGTGTGTTTATCATAATAGATGTTTGGTATGCTAAAAGATAGATAAATTTAAAAATTGCTTCCAGAGATGCACGTGACCACTGTATCACCACAAGAATTTAGTAGATAAATGTCTTGTATATTTTGATGGAAAAGAACAAATACTTGAGAAGGTTTATGCATGGCATAAATTCTACTTTGGTGATGACAAAATGCAAACTTTGGGATGTGTAGGCTAGAAGTTCCTAAATGAGCAACCTTTCTACTAGTATTGTTTCATCATCTAATGAAAACATATTGACTAAATCAATAACATCCTAGAGTTGTGAGCAGCTATGATAATCAATAACATCCCAAAGTTGTGAGTAGTTATGATATTTTTCTTTGAATACCTCTGCATCAAAGATAGTGTCCTTAAACTTTGAAGAATCTTTAATTGATAATGTAGATGGGGGATTTATTCCTCAAAACGTCCTAGAGGTGGAAGCTATAGATGCATGTTTTGAACTACTACAATTTCCTTTAATATGCTATGTACTATGTAATCACTTTAGCTCTTAGCTTAGTCATTATTATACTCATAAGATGAACTGGGGATCTCGATCACTATTAGAAATGAAGATGATTTTATTGAAAGTTAACTTGGATGCAAATGATGACTTCAATGGCTATGTATCATCTATATAGAATCTAGAATTGAATACCAGTTGATGTGATATAAATTTGCAATGTTCACTTTTCAAATTTATTAGCTTAGGTTGGTGGGGGGGTATTTAGTGTTTATCAAATAGAAGATATTTTATCTTTACTTGGATAAGTATGGCACAATTTTAATAGTGTTATTTGTAATAAAGCACTTAGGAGTATAATGTCAATAAGGTACCTTCGAGTCAATGTCCATAGATAATTCTCGTAGGGGGATCATTTTGGATAAAGTGTCCATAATAATTATTCTGAAAGAGTCTTTTCATTGGGCAAAAGTCTTGAAACAATTATTTTGAAGGGCTAATTCATGGTTAAAGGGTATTTTAAACTCCCTAAAGGGTCCACTCTATAGGGAATTTTATCCATGACAAAAGTCCTAAAGGGTCTACTTCTAAAATGTTGAAGGGCACTTTTGAAATTCTTAAAGGGTACTCTCATACATCTATGGGTCACTTTAAAGATCACAAAAGGTAGTTTTAGATGGATGAAGGGAACTTTTTATCTCTGAATAGTACTCTCATACATCTAAGGGTCATTTTAAAGGTCTCAAAGGGTAAGCTTCACAAAACCTAAAGGGTATGTGCCTTTAAATTGAAGGGTCAACTTCTCGTGGACACAATGTCTAAAAGAATTTGGCTAAGGAAAAAGGGTCTAGGACAAAAGTCTTGAAGAGCAAGTCTCAAAGGGAAAAAGGTTTAATATAAAATCATGAAGGGTAAGTGGCCACATTAAAGGGCCAAAAGGTCAATTCAGTAAGTTGAAGGGGAAATTTTGTAGGGTAAAAAAGGTTAAAATAAATATCCCTAAGGATAAGGCCCATAAGGTAAAGGGTTAAAAAAATGTTTCAAAGGGTATGCAACACAAAATCCAAATGGTATATGCCCTAAAATAAGTGGTAAAAAATGGTTAAATGGTCAATTCAGAAAAGCCAAAGGGCTAGTTGGAAGGGTTCTAAAGGGTAGGTGGAAAGAAATCGAAGGGTATACTTCATGGTAAAATTTTTCATAAAGGGTCTACTTGATAAAGGCCAAAGGGTAGGTTGGCAAGGCAAATGGGTATTTCAAAAGCTTCGAAGGGAAATTCTAAAATTTTGAAGGGTAGGTTCAAAAGGGATGATCACTCAGGGAATTTATTTTTGGGAAAGTGTATAGGTCTAAAATTCCTTAAAGCCAAAAGACTGTAGGCCAAATTATTTTAGGAGAATTGTTTTCGAAAAAAAGTTTACAACAATTTATTTAATAAAATAAGGCTTCACAAAAGAATAAAAATAAAAGAGAATAGGATAAAATTTTTCCCAAAACATAACATCTAAAATATAACTTTGCATGAAGGCCAAAATAATTAACCCAAAGACTATGAGACTAAAGAATTTATCTATAATACACAAGTTAGTCTCATAAACACAATAAACACAATGCCAATATCATCCTGCTAGAAAAGTGAAATGTCTTATATTTCCCAAACTTTATGTAAACATATGAAAGATCATATTTTGAAATAAAAGGTGGGTCCCCATTTTATTGAGAAAAAAGGGGGGTGTTGGGTACAATAAATGGTGACTTATAGGGAGAATACTCTTGACTATTTGAGAAACCATAACTCTATTTAGCAATCAATAGATAAAATTTTAAGAGTATCACATAAAAAATACTTGAACTAGAAATAAGAAAGGGAGTCCTAAGTATATTCACAAACATAATTTCTTTCAAATTTATTATATCTATGTGTGTTAAGTGTGTAACTCATTTACCTCTTACTATGATGAGTTTTCTAAAGTTTTGATGAGGTTGTAGGTTTCATTCTAGTTTCTTTTACAAATAAGGGGATATTAGGCATTTCTATACTACTATCCAGACATTCATAGCCCTGATAGAGATACCTTAGTTTCCTTCCCTTCTCCTTCCATTACTTTATTTCAACCATGATGCATGATACACTAACCTTATTTCATCATGTGAGCCTTTTATTTTAATTTTCTTTAGGTCTTCTTTTTCTCTTTAGAACTCATTAGTTCTTCTTTCCTTTTTTTTTATATTGAGTAATGGAGAAGAAAAGAGATGGAACCCTAGTGAGCTGATATATTTATATAAAAATAAACAAATCATTACTTGGACATCCCTACCAGCTAGATCTAGTCCAAGAATTATCATTTCTAGCAAGTAGTATCTTTATAAGTACATTTGATCTAATAAAATAATAAAACTTTTTAAATTTATATCAACACTGTGAGAGTAACTTCCAAATGCTTGAAAAAAGTATTTAATTGTGACACCATCCAAAATAATATCTAATTGCCTACTTTCATTCTAAAGAACTCAAAACATAGAAATATACCCAAACTATATACTAATCCCCAAATGTGTCAAGATTTTAATTTTACCCTTTTTCACAAGTCTCATACTCAATTGTTTTGGATTGGTTTTGGCAATAACTAGAGAAAACACAGTCTTGATCATTAGATAAAACTAAGAACAGCTAATCTAGAAAGTAGGGAACAACTCTAGAAACCATGATAATAAAAGCAGGAAAGATTGATATAGGAAAACTTGAAAATCTATTCTATAAAACATAGAAATCTAATATAGAAAGCATTGCAGTCTAATCTACTCTTATTTCTAAACTTATCTAAATCCTCTCAATTAGTAATATCTATAGATGGAATACATCTAAATTAATGCTCCAGGAACTATCCATTAACTAGATATGTAAGCTCATTACCTTGGAGGTCTTTTAGATGAAATGTGTTATTGCCCATGATCTCTAAAATCTAATATGGTCCAATCCATAATAGAGTAAACTTGTCATGTTGTCATTTCTTTTCATAGGATTTATCTCATAGTAACACTAGATATGAAATTCTAAATGTTTTGACTTTTGCTCTTTTATCAAACCACCTTTTAACTACATCATAGTATTTGTTAAATGTCTACAAAGCTTTAGTCCTTGAATCCTCCATTTTTATTATATCAAGTAGTCTTGATTCCACTTTGTCATGTGGTTCCATGTAATCTTGTATGAACTAATAAGTGGGTAGCTTTAATGTGATGGAAAAAATTGGTCTACATCCATACACCAGTAGGTAAGGTGAAGCTTTTAAGGCTTGTTTGTATCTTGTCTAGTCTACCCAAAGAGCATACTTTAGTAGATTGTGCTAGTCTCTAGGCTTATCAGCAACTATCTTCTTAATTGCCTTGATCAGATTTTTATTTGTTGATTCAACTAATTTATTCCCTTGAGGGTAGTGGTTAGAAGACAACTTGATTATAATTTGATTGTTATGTACCCACTCAGTGAACTCTATTGATATAAATTGTAGTCCATTTTCACATACCAAAGAGATGGGTGTGTCTAATCTAGTAGTAATGTGTTCCTCCAAAAATTCAATCACATCTTATTCTATGCTATTCTTTGTGATAATTTATTCTATCCATCTAGTATAATAATCTATAACTATAAGCAAAAGTTTATAGCTGGTTGAAGATTTGGGTTGATTACACCAATGAAGTCCAAGCCCCACTATGAAAACAACCTTCCTTCAACAATTGGATATAGAGGCATAGATGCATGAACCTCCTTTTTGGCTAATGGTTGACATTCATGACAAGTTCTAATGTGTGTGTGAGTATCGTTGAATATAGTTGGCTAGTAGTAGCCCTACCTCAATATTTTATGGGTTGTGGTGTTGCCATCTAGGTAACCACTACCTATCTTTTGATGTAGATTTTCTAGGATCTCCTTGGCCTCTTCTACAGATACACATCTAAGATATATACCTTCATAGTTCCTTCTATAGATAATTTCCCTTTTTATCATAAAATAAGTAGCTTTGAGCCTCAAAGCTCTCCACCTTTCTCTATTATATTATGAGGGACAAGTTCCTATAAGTAAGTATTGAATTATGTCTATCTACCACTCATATTTAGAAAATTGTGCTTCACATACCTCTTTAATAGTGATACATGGGTTAAGCTAAATTATGATCTAAATAATGCCTTGTCCTTTGATGTTCTTTGTAGCTTGGTTTCTATCTTGAACTCTTAGATCTTAGCCATCCACTTCCCTCGATGTTACCCTAGCTCATTATATGATAAGGTGAGCTTGATAGCAAGGTCTAGGACAACAACAATGGTTTTGTTATTTAAAATGTAATGTCTAAATTTATTCACTACTTTAATAAGGGAAAAGATCTATTTATCGATCATGGAGTATCAAAGTTTAACATATTTTAAATTAATGCTAATGAAGGTGATAAAATGTTCTGTCTCATTATTCTTTGTGTGATAATGAAAAAAATTATAAGTTCAAAAGCAAAGGAGTATAGATATAAATTGTTTGTAAATTCTTGACTGATTAATGCTAAAGCTGGTGATATTGCATCCTTGATGTCTTGAAAAGACTTTTGACTTCAACTATCCATTCTATCTTGGCATCTTACTTGAGCATGGTGTTTAGAGGCTTGATGATTTCTATAAACCTTTAAATAAACTTCCTTACAAAGTTAATCTTTCCAAAGAATGATTTTAGCTCCTTTTTACTATTTGGTGGATGAATCTTTGAAATTTCCTAGATTATATTAGGATCAATGGTGATCTCATCCTTAGTGATGATGTGTCCAAATAGTTTGCCTTCATTTACCTTGAATATAATTTTCTTTGAATTTAATGAAATGCCAAATCTTCTACACCACTTAAACATATACTGTAGGTAAGCTATATGACCCTTTCTATTCTTTAAACATATTATGAGGTCATCCATATAAATAATTATGCATTTCCTAGTCAACCCTTTGAGGCCACGATCCATGGTGCATTGAAAGGTAGATCCTATGTTGATTAAGACAAGGGGGATATTTTTGTATGCATAAATTCCCCATTTCATGGTAAACATAGTTTTCATCTAATCTTCAAATTACACTAATACTTGATTGTAGCCTAAAAATCCATCTAAAAATGATATCATTTTAGAACCACTCATAATTTGTATTACCTCATCTAGAGACAGCAAAAGGTAATTATCTTTTTCAAAAGATTTATTCAAAATTTTGAAGTCCACATATAATCTAATTTCACCATTATCCTTTCTTATTGGGACCACATTGGCCACCAAGGTTGAGTTTCGTATGGGGAAGACAATTTTGGCATTTAATAACTTCTCTAATTCTCTCCAAATAAGAGGATCCATAATAGGGTTCACTAGCCTTTGCCTATGTCTAAATGGTTTATGGTCTTGCTTTAAAGGAATTATGTGAGTGATGACTTGGGGGCCATACACTTTTAGGTCATCATATGTCTAGGTGATGACATCCTTGTACTAAGATATTAAATCCCTCATTCATTGTCTTTATTTAGGAGTACAAGTAAGACCAATATTGATATAATGTGGATTATGTTCATCTCCAAGATTTCTTTCTTGAAGTTTGATGCATTGACCTTGGGTTGTTAGAGTTGATATGCCTAAGGATCAAGTTCAAAATGACTTTCCAAGGAGACTAAGTTGACTGGTATTTGATTCTCCTTAAGCTAGAGAATGCCTTCTTTATCTATTTGTTTTTGACAAAAGTAATTGACATCATTTTCATCAATGGTTTAGAACTTAAAATCACCTAAATTAGTTAAAAACTTGATGATCTACTGGTCATCATAAAAAACCTAGAAATTTTATACATTATCTAGAACAAAAGGATAAGGAACCAATTCAATAGAAAATATTTTTACCTTGGATTTCTATTATGGTTCCAAATTGGTAGCTATAGTTGCCAATGAATCAACTTGATTTTGTTCTCTTGGGAGTGAAACTATGTTGAAAGCTTCAAAGATTTCAATTAAATCCCATACTCTATGCTTATAACTCTTTACATAAGATAATTTGAACTAGTATTTTATTCCTATCTAGTGAACTACTAGCTTTGAGCCCTCAAATACTTTTATCTCTTTTACATTGTTCTTATGTGCAAACTTTAGTCCTAAGATTAGAGCCTCATACTCAGCCCTATTTTTCATACAGGAAAATTGCAATCTATAGGTTACCAATAAATTCTTAACTTGAGGATAAATTAGCTCAATTACCACACTTGAACCTTGCTTGGACTTGGCTCCATCAAAATGCATTGTCTATATCTAATTTGAACCTTTAGGTTCTATGTTTGCACTGAATTATGAGTGGTAAAAGTATAGATTCCCAACAAGGGAGAATCATACTTTACCTCATCATTATTGATGTTGTATTTAGTGATGGGATATTTCATTCTAAGCTCTCTATCAATTCTGATATGATTTTTAACTCCTCTCCATAATAGCTAAATGTGTGAGAAGTATGTGGAAAGATAGCCATTAAGCATTTTGGACCAATCTCTACTCAACAATAATCTATACCCTTCTAGTATGTCCACTACTAGGATATTGATAGTCATCTAGACTCTTATTTCTAATGTTACATGAATGTGTATATTATTCAATTATCTCACCACCAATACTACCCTTTTATCTAGCTGAGAGACTGATCTCTTTGAAGGGTTGGGAGTAAGAGCAAGACTTTTACATATAAAAGAAGGCATAATAGTTGTAGATGCTATAGAATCAACTAAATAGCTATGAATATTCTTACCAAATGCTCTGATGGTTAGTAAGAATGGTGGTACTTTTATCTTACTCTTGTAGATGACATTGGTATTAGCTACTTTCACTTCTTTTGCTTTATCTAAAGTTGTTCTATTTTTCTCCATAGGGGTCTTTCTAGTGATAAAATTCCATAATAGCTCATTTTTTTTCTATGATTTTGTCTAATTCATGAAGCATGATATTTCCCTTGATTTATTCATATCTCTCATGATGTTGTATCATCTAGATTTGATCGATTCTTCCTTACTTGGTAGCAAATCATTTTTTTTAGAGGGGGTGGATTTTTGTTTTCTTTGGGATTAGGTAGAATTATTATGGTGTTTAGAGGATTTGATGTGGTCAAAGGTTTTTTATTCCTCAAGTTATACGTACCTCTCTAAAACTGATGGAAATCATGAAGTTCATATGTATTATCTTTTGGCTCATTGTCATGTTCTCCTAGGAAGGGAAATTTGTGAGTCTCAAAGAACATGGCTATATTAGAAGATCCAAGGTCTTGATGAGATTATAGTAGATTATTCATCTAATCCTACCTAATTACTTCCCTCTAAAATATCTTTGATGTTATATAGAACTTAATGCAATCAAGCTTGTCATGTTGGGGCTTATTGTGTATCCTGCTCTAATTGGGGAGAGTTATTTTAGTGATGTTGATTTTTAGGAGTCTACCAGATTGCTTCATATTATTTGTAGGCCTATTAAATGGCATGTTATATCTTTGTAACATAGTGTTTTGGTTTCCCATCCGAGCACTAGTATTTCCCATAATTCATTACATATTCAAAAAATCATTACTTAATTTCTAAATTATCTTTTGAATAGAATCTAATTAGGCTTTTGTGGAATCCACACCTTGTAGAATAGTTTTAAGAATAATAGTTGTATACTAGTTTTGTTGGTAAATACTAATTGTCACATGATTATTTATAAGTCAAGATTCAATTGCATCATTTGTGTCAATGTATTTAGTGTATATAATTAATTTTGATTATATACTAAAACAATTTAATTCACTTGTGGTATTAGATTGAGTGTTGGGAATCCATTGTTGATAGTAAGTATCCTAGGTGTCTATGGGTTGATCTTTCTATCAATTCTAATGGATTATATGAATGCTAACACCAAAGTATTGTTAGTAGGTACTCTTCTTAGGAACATAATGGAAATGGGATCTAAGGTGTTTTTATACATCTCTAATGCTAATGCCAATTGTGGTTTGTATCCTAGGATTAACTAGTTGTCCATTTTCAATCGTCTTGCATTGAAAGCATAGATGGGCTCATTAAGTTCCCTCCTCATGATGGTGAAGTGATAAATACTCATCTAGGATTGGTGACTTATCCAAACTATACAATAAAAGGTATTTAACAATCCTCCCAATTGGTGATGGAGTTTTCCATTAGACTCAAATACCAATCATAAGCAACATCTATTAAAGTAATATGGAATAATCAATATGTGACATCCTCATATATGACATTCATTAATCTTAAAGTAGCTTTAATATATTTAATATGCTCTTGTATCATACTTGAACCTGAAGGAGAAAAAGATGGCAAATATTTTTTTCGATTATAGGGTAAATCATGCACATCCCCCAATATAACAATGGTAGATCCAACTAACCTAGGCTATTACTAAGCCATTGGTTGATTAACAAGCAAAGGGTTCCTTACAGGTAAAGGATGCCCTAGTGAAAGTGGATTATTTTAAAATAAAGCTATTGGCATAGTTCTAGGTCTCTTATGGCTTGCCAAGGGTGATACTAGTAAAGTAGCTTACGAATTGGATCTGGTCACTCTCTTGGGTGACTCTAGTGCAACTCTTATGCAAGGAATAACCTCTATTATTGGGATAAAAATTAGGGACCTCCTTATAGTGCTAGTGAAAATGTTGATGTATGTTTTATACACACCACATCTATAATGAGGAAGTCTATAACATTTTAGGATCTCAATGGAGGAAAACTCCACTCCAAGGCACAAGTTATAGGTATGCAGTCTTTAAAAGTCTAATGTTGGAATAGTGGGTAGGGTATGTAGTTTGTTAACAAGGTTTTTTAGATAGAGGTGTGGAATTCTAATAGGGTGAATTCCTATGTGAGTTGGATGGGTGTCTAGATTCTAATCTAGAGTGGGTAGATTTTTATTAAAAAACACAAAAGGATGGTAAGGTAGGGAAAAAAAGAAATCTCTATGGGTCTGAAGAATTAATTCCCTAGTTAATTTTTGGATAAACCTATATTTTCTTAAAACCAATTCCTATTGCTATCAATAATTTCACACATGCAAATAGACATAGATAAGACGTCTAAAATAATAGAGATGTAGGAAGTCCACCATCCTCAAAAAAAGGTTGCTCCTATTAAGTTATCTATTACACACATTAAATCTAAATATTATGGATTGGGATAATGAATTATCTAAGGTAGCTATATCACACACTCAAAAAACTACATAAAGAAAACACTAGTACACATCCAAAAATATGATTCAATCTAACTTGACTATTTCAATCAATACATTCACCAATATTCAATAACTATTACACATCTAGGATTGAATTATTAATCAAAGCAATAAAGAATATATTTATAACTTTAACACACTAAATATTATTTAAGAAAACAACCATAGAAATAAAAACTAATAACACAATAGTGGAAAGAAAATACTCAAACACTTCACTTGACCAAAATGGCTTGTTGCTCTGTATTTCAAAATTTTCTAATAAAAATAGATTTGGGGAATATAATTATATTTATATATCTTGGGGAAAGGTTCACATCATCCTCCAAGTTTATGCATGATTATTACATGTGGTGGTTAGAACATGTAATTCTAATTGTGGTTTAAAACTACCTAATAAAAGTTAAAAAGCCTATAAATAGACAAATTAACTTAAAAAAAGTAAGCAATGTGTACATGTATAATAAAATACAAAGTTTATTTTACAATGATTTATCAAATTTACAAGGAGAATATAAATATACATGCTACCACAAGAGTTTCACATGTATAAGGCTAAGGTTTTGTGGTCTAAAGTGTTGCATGGACTTTAGTAGGAGTGGAAGTCAAAGTAGAAACTAAAGATGTAGCAACACTACCACAATCCTTCATATTTTTCACCTCATTATCTTGATATAATTTATACTCTATCTCATTCTATTGGTGAATGATATCTAAGCTAAGTAATGAAGGTTGGTGGAGTCTCTTGTTTTTCCCGAGGAGTCATGCGTGCTCATCTTTAGTAAACTAAAACTTACTCCTAAAAATCTCAACTTTGGTCACCTTCCTTCTATATTTTCTAAACTCTTATTCTATTCATTCCACTACCAAACATTGTATGCTCTACTTAAATCTATCAATATCTTGTGAAGTTCTTGGTAGCTTCCTAGACAATTTTATCAAAATTGATTCTACTAATCAATTTGCTTATAGAATCCCTTGCCTTAGATAATTTTAGGTCATTAAAAATTTGGAGTTGAGCCTCATGTTTTTAGTATTCTATAATTAAATTTGAAATTGATTTTAATCACTCTTTTACATCTTCATGCCTAATGAAAACCATATTTAAGGCATTGGATGCCTCGAATGTGGTCATTAAGTCAAGATGGATATATAATGAGTTGTCTATGTAGACAACTAGAATTTTAATCTTGGTAACATCTTGAACCAAAGAGATACAAAGTTTATTTACTTGGTTTACATGAGGTGCCATCTTAGCCTTCATAAACTCTATGGCCTCTAAATTTTTTTAGCATTTGGATGTGGCCTCCCAAACTTTGGCTTTGATCCCTGTAGAAATATGCACCATGTTATATTGTACTTTGAATTACTCAACTTGTGCTTATAATTCATGTACCTCCTCTTCTAGATCCTACCAATATAGCTCTAGGCCTTCATGTATGGCCACCATAGCATCCTTGTGTGCTTGAACTAGGTCTAAAATATTTTCTTCATACATAAATTACCTTGGTTAATTGTTCTACCTCTTAGTGAGGGAGAACACTGACTATCATTCTTCAAGAATGATGCTTGTACCCTAGTCATCTTAAAAAAATCTCTTATTTACTCTTTATATTGAACTAATTATGGGGAAAATAAAGTGGACACAAAGGGGAGATCTGTGAACTTATAGCTTAGTATTTGACTCCTCAAATCCATGGCCTAAGGTAGAATGTTGAGGGGTGTATTAGTGGTTGTAACAGTAATTTCTTTTTTGGCCTCCTCTTCTTCCTTTTATTTTTTACTAGCCTTTGTCAAGACATTAATAAAGGAAGGACATATTAGTTTTGACCAATCCACTCCTCCAACTTGAGGGAGTGGGTGGACTATAACTATGTGAGGCTTGGCCTTCCTTCCCTTGATTGTGATAATTACTATGGTTTCTTCTATAATAGTGGAAATGGGGAGTGGAAGGGAGATTTGTGTAGGCTAAACATGAAGTTGGAGGGTGGTTAGAGTGGTCTACACTTTCCTGGTTTCCTTCTTTTTTTGAACTCTCACAATAGAAGTAATAGTAGGTACAAAGGGAATAACCATAGAAATTGGTGTGGTAGTGATAATGGAGGGATCAAGGGTGGTTGTGGAAATGGAAGGAATGGATGTCGAGGTGGAAGGAAAAAAGGGATGGATGTAGTAGAGGGAATGGGAATTTATACATAAGAGATATGTATCTAATCAAAATAAATTAATTGAACTCAAAGGAAAACTAGAAAAGGTTTGAGTACCTTAAAGATGGAACTCAATGGGGTCAACCTAAGACTCATAGACTTAGCTATCTCCAACTCAGCCTCTTCATTTAAATCATCTTCTATGTCTTGATGACCACTTCATCTTCCTTTGATGGTTATAAACATAGAGGCAATCCTTGAGATGCATGCATCTTAGGGCTACTCATGGGAATCCTAAACTTCCTAGAATAGATCAAAGGGGTCTTTCCTTGAATGGGAGAGCCCTGGGAGGTGGATGTTGTTGCTTGTGAAGTAGCTACCCCAATAGATGAAATAATAGATACATAGGGGATAGCCATAAGAACTTGAATAATGTTATTATAAAGAATTTATTGCATGTTTTCCTCCTCATCTTTACAGTCCAAGATGATAGGATCTCTTCTCTCTCTTCCTCTCTATACACTAGGCTTAGGGAGCTTAGGCTCTCTCTTCAGTGATTTTAATTTCAATTTTAGTGGAAGTACTTGGGATGAGGAATATTAATGTTCTCTTGATATTCCCTTCCAAAAATTTGAATGCTTCCATCCTTTAAAGAGATACCTTCAGCTATCCAACACCCTAGTGGATATACTATTTGGTTTGGATCATTCTTAAATGATCTTCTTGTAGTCTAACAATATATTCTCATTCCAACACTTCTTCTTTTGATTTAGCATTAATAAAAAGAAAATTATAACAATAAAGATGGTGGTAGTAAGGAATATTAAACCCATGGATATGTTTTTGGATTCACCCATGAGGGTCCTAGTCTCTACATGCCATTATGGGGAAGCCATAAGGATTCTGATTTGTTCCAACATCTCCAAGATGTTTTCTCATAGTATATGTCATTATACCAATTGAAATTAAGCTTCTAAAGTATAATACCTTTTTCTATCTAGAAAAATGCTCCTCAATGTTATTCTAAAATTTTAAAGTAATCTCTTATTTAGATAACCTATTTGGTACATACTTTAGGAGACATAGGGGCTCAATCTTATTTCCCTAGACCATGATGCTAGTAAATTCTAAGTATAGAAAATAGACTCCTCTTCTGCTTAAATTATTTAGAATATTTTCTCCAAGTCGAGGCATAGTTGAGTCATAAATGGATTTCTATACCTATGGGTAAACATATTCACATATTTTACCTATATTCTTATGGTAAGCATATATATGCATGAGTTAGTAGTGGTCATAAATTCTATTTTTTATACAATTTGTGGCTAAAACCCATACATTACCTAAATCATTATAATAGGTTCCCAATGCTACATCAACAAAATAGGAAATCATATATAAATCTCCCATGGGGGTGGGATGTTTATCCTTATGTAGAATCTACTCTCTCAATCTCAAACTAATTACTTCCCCTAGGGCATACATAAGATCATGTAATATCCTCATATGTAGTAATGTTACCCAATCTAGATTTACAAAATGGATGCTAGGCATACCATATAATATGTTAAGCAAATCCATACCTATCCATATTCTTATCCTAAATTTGTTGATTAGAATTGCTCCCTTTGAATTCATTCCTTGTTAGGTGATAACATAGTCTAGGAATATCCATGAGGAGAGTACCTTTGGGATTGAGTTTTTTTCTTTGAATTTCACCCAATTGTGTTTGTCATAACAGATGTCTAGTATGCTGAGAGATAGATACCTTTGAAAATCACTTCTAAATATACACACAACCACTGTATCACCATGAGAATGTAGTAGATAAGTGTCTTGTGATATTTTTCTAGAAAAAAATGAATCCCTGAGAAGGGCTATGCATGACATAACTTGTAGTTTGGTTGTAGTAAAATCTAATCTTTGGCATTTTTAGGCTAGAATTTCTTGAATGAACAAACTTTATGCTAGTATTTTTTCATCATCTAATGAAAATATATCGACTAAATCAATAGCATCCCAAAGTTATGAGTAGTGACGATACTTATCTTGGAATACCTATGTATTGAATTTAGTGTCCTTAAAGTCTATATAATAGTTAATTGAGAATTTAGATGGGGGATTTATTCCTCAGAACATCCTAGAGGTGGAATCCATAGATGCATGTTCTGGACTACTATAATTTCCTTCAATATGTTACATATTATGTAGTCACTCAACTCTTAGCTTAGTCACTGTTATACTCACAAGAAGAACTAGGGCTTGTGATCACTATTAAAAATGAGGATGCTTCAATTAAAAGTTAACTTGGATGAAAATAATGGATTAATTGGCTTCATATCATCTATATAGGATCCTGCATTGAATACCAAATTGTGTAATATAAATATGCAAAGTTTATTTTTCAAATTTGTTAGCTTGGGTTGGTAGGGGGTCTTTAGTGTTTATTAAATAAGAAATATTTTATCTTTACCTAACTAATTATGGCAAAATTTTAATATTATTCTCCATAATAAAGCACTTAGGATTATAATGTCAAAAAGGTGCCTTTGAGTTAGTGTTCATGGATAATTCCCTCAGGGGGATTATTTTGGATAAAGTGTACACAACAATTATTTTGAAGGAGTCTTTTCATTGGGTAGAAGTATTGAAGCAATTATTTCAAAGGGATAATTCATGGCTAAAGAGTATTTTAAACTCCCCAAAGGGTACTTTTGGTTTGAATGGTTCACTCCATAAGGAATTTTGTCCATGATAAAAGTCCTGAAGGGTCTACTTTAAAATTTTTAAAGGGCACTTATAAAATTCTTGAAGGGTACTTTTATATGTCTATGGGTCACTTCAAAGATCCCAAAGGTAGTTTTGGAGGGATGAAGGGTATATTTTATCTCCAAAGGGTACTCTCATATGTATAAGGGTCATTTCAAAGGTAATAAAAGGTAAGCTTCATAAGACCCAAAGGGTATGCACCTTTAACTCAAAGGGTCAAATTCTCTTGGACACAATGTCTGAAAGAATTTGGCTAAGTAAAAATGGTCTAAGACAAAATTCTAAAAGGGAAAGTCTAGAAGGGAAAAATGACTAGGGCAAAATCTCAAAGGGTAAGTGGCCACTTTAAAAGGGCCAAAGGGTTGGTTCAGTAAGTTTGAAGGGAAATTTTTTAGGGAAAAAAGGTTAAAAAAATATTAAAGGATAATTCCTGTAGGGTAAAGATTTCAAAAAAAGTTTTGAAGGGTATGCAACATAAAACTTGAAGAGTATGTGCCCTAATAGAAGTGGTAAAAAAGGGGTTAAATGGTTAATTTGGAAAGACTAAAGGGATAATTATAGGGGTTATAAAGGGTATGTGGAAAGAAAGTGAAGGGTCTACTTCAGGGTGAAAGTTTACCCAAATTGTCTACTTCATAAAGGTTGAAGGGTAGGTTGACAAGGCAAAAAAGGCATTTCAAAAGATCCAAAGGGAAATTATGAAATGATAAAGGGTAGGTTCAAAAGGGATGATCCCTTGGGGAAAGTGTATATGGTCCAAAATTCCTTAAGGCCAAAATTCCATAGGCTGAACTATTTTAAGAGAATTGTTTCATACAAAATGTCTACAACAATTTCTTTGATAAAATAAGGCTTCCCAAAATAATAAGCCCAAAAGAGAATAGGACTAAAAATTTCCTAAAACATAACATCCAAAATATAAATTTGCATGAAGGCTAAAATAATTAACCCAAAGACTATGAGCATGAAGCATTTATCTACAATACAAAAGTTAATCTCATAAACACATTAAACATAATGCCAATATCATCTTGCCAGAAAAGTGAAATGTCCTAGATATCCTAAACCTTACATAAACATATGAAATATCATATTTCAAAAGAAAAGGTAGGTCCCCATTTTATTATGGAAAGGGGGGGGGTTGTTGGGTACAACAAATGGAGACTTAAAAGGGGAATACTTCTGAGTATTTGAGAATCCAAAACTCTAGCTAGAATTCAATAGATCCATTTTGAAGTGTGTCATAGAAAAATACTTGAATAAAAAATATGAAAGGGACTCCTATACAGATTCACACAACATACTTGTTTTCAAATTTCTTGGATCTATGTGGGTTTAGTGTTTAATTCATTCACCCCTTAATATGATGAGTTTTATAAGGTTTTAATGAGGTTGTAGGTTTCATTATAGTTTATTTTGAAAATAAGGGAAAATTAGGCATTACTCTACTGCCATCCAGGCATTCATATCCCTAAAAGAGATACCTTAGATTCCTTCCCTTCTCCTTACATTCATCTATTTTAACCATGATGTATGGTACACTAACCATATTTCATCATGTAAGCCTTTTCTTTTAATTTTATTTAGGTCTTCTTTTTCCCTTTAGAACTCATTAGTTCTTCTTTATTTTTTTCTTTTTTTATATTGATTAATGGAGAAGAAAAGAGATGGAACCCTAGTTAGATAATATATTTATATAAAAAAATCATTACTCGAATGTCCCTACCAACTATATCTATACCCAAAATTATCATTTCTTGCAAGTATTATCTTGGTAAGTGTATTTGATCTAATAAAACAAGAAAAATTTATAAATCTATATGAACACTGTGAGAGTAACTTCCACATGCTTGAAAAAAGTATTTAATTATGACACCATCCAAAATAATCTTTGATTGCCTACTTTCATTCTAAAGAACTCAAAACACATAAATATACCCAAACTATATACTAATTCCCAAATGTGTTAAGATTTTAATTTCCCCCTTTTTCACAAGTCTCATACTTAGTTATTTTGTATTAATTTTGGTAATAAATAGAATAAACATAGTCCTAATAATCAGAGAAAACCAAGAATAACTAATCTAGAAAGCAGGGAACTACTCTAGAAAGCACAATATTGAAAGCAAGAAAGACTAATCTAGGAAAACTTGAAAATCTATTCTAGAAAACATGGAAATCTAATCTAGAAAGAATTAAAGTCTATTCTACTCAAATATATAAAATTATCTAAATATTCTCAATTAGTAATATCTGTAGATGGAACAACTCTAAAGTAATGCTTTAGGAACTATCCATTAACTAGATATATATTCTCATTACCCTAGAGGTCTATCAGAGAAAATGCATTATTGCCCTTGATCTCTAAAATATAATATTGTTTGATCCATAATGGAGAAAAATTATCATGTTGTCCTTTCTTTTTATGGGATTTATCCCATAGTAACAACATATCCAAAATTTTGAATGCTTTGACTTGTGATATTATCAAACCACCTTTTAACTGCTTCTTGGTGTTTGTTCAAATGTCTATAAAGTTTTAGTCCTTAAATCCTCCATTTCTATTATATCAAGAAGTCTTGATTCCAATTTATCATTTGATTCCATGTAATATTGTATAAAATGATAAGTGGGTAGATTTAATGTGATGGAAAAAATTGGTCTGTATCCATACACTAGTAGGTAATGCAAAGATTTTAAGGCTTACTTGTATCTCATCTAGTCTACCCAAAGAGCATACTTTAGTAGATTCTACCAGTCTCTAGGCTTGTCCCCTGATAATTCTTGATTTCCTTGATCATATTCTTTTATGTTGGTCCATTTTCACATACAAGAGAGATGGGCATGGTAAATCTAGTAGCAATGTGTTCATCTAAAAAGTGAATCACATCCTATGCTCTGCTATCCTTTATGGTAATTAATTCCATCCATCTAGTATAATAATATGTAGCTATAATCATAAAATTATGGTTGGATAAATAATTTGGGTTGATTACACCAATGAATTCCAAACCCCACTATGCAAAAAACCTTATTTTAATAAATGGTTATAGAGGCATGGCTACATGAACCATCTTTTTGGCCAATGCTTGACATTCATGGAAAGTTCTGACATGTGTGTGATCATCTTTGAAGATGGTTAGCCAATAGTATCCCAACCTCAAGATTTTATGGGCTGTGGTGTTGCCAGCTAGGTGATCACTACCTATCTTTTGATGTAGATTTTCTAGGATCTCCTTTGCCTCTTCTACAAATACACATCTAAGATATATACCTTCATAGTTCCTTCTATCGATAATTCCCCTTTTTATCATAAAATAAGTAGCTTTGAGCCTCAAATCTCTCATCCTTTCTCTATTAAATTATGGGGGACAAGTTCTTGTAAGTATTGAATTATGTCTATATACCACTCACCTTTGGAAACTTGTGCTTCACATACCTATTGAATAGTGATTTATGGGTCAGGCTCAATCATGAGCTGAATAATGCCTTATCCTTTGATGATATTTGTAGGCTTTATTTCTATGTCAAACTCTTGGATCTTATCCATCCACTTCCCTTGATGTTCCCCTAGCTCATTCTATGATAGGGTGAGTTTGACATCAAGGTCTAAGTCAATAGTAATTGTCTTGTTCCTCAAAATGTAATGTCTAAATTTCTTCACTACTTTAACAAGGGTAAAGATCTATTTATAAATCATGGAGTATTAAATTTTAGTGTCTTTCAAAATGGTGCTCATGAAGGCAATAGGATGTTCTATCTCATCCTTCTTCTATGTGACAGTGACAATAATTATGTATTTAGAAGTAAAGGAGTATACATAAAAATTCTCTATAAAGTCTAGACTAATTAATACTAGAGCTTGTGATATTGCATCTTTGATGTCCTGAAAATACTTTTTGGCTTCAACTATCCATTATATCTTGGCATCTTGCTTGAGTATGGCATTTAGAGGATTGATGATTTTTATGAACCCTGAGATAAACTTCTTTACAAAGTTGATCTTTCTAAAGAATGATTTTAGCTCCTTTTTACTATTTGGTGGCTAAATCTTTGAAATTGTATAGATCATATTTAGATCAATGGTGATCCCATCCTTAATGATGACGTGTCTAAAATTTTTGCCTTCAGTTACCTTGAATATGCTTTTCTTCAAATTTAATGAAAGCCTAAATGTTTTGCACTACTCAAATATAGACTATAGGTGTGTTATATGGTACTTTATATTCTTTGAAAATACTATTAGGCCATCCATATAAATAATTATGCATTTCCTAGTAAACCCCTTGAAGGCATTATCCATGACACATTGAAAGGTAGCTCCTACATTGATTAGGCCAAATGGCATCCTTTTGTATGCATAAGCTCCCCATTTCATGATAAACATAGTCTTCATCTGATCTTTATATTACACTAATACTTGACTACAACCTACAAATCCATCTAAAAATGACATCATTTTAGAACTACTCATAATTTGTATTACCTCATCTAATGATGGCAGAGGGTAATAATCTTTTTCAGAAGTTTTGTTCAGATTTTTTAAGTCCATGCATAGTCTAATTTATCCATTCTTCTTTCTTAATGGGACCAAATTGGCTACCTAGGTGGAGTGCCATATGGCAAAGATAATTTTGGCACTTAATAACTTCTCCACTTCTCTCTAAATAAGAGGCTCTAAAATAGGATTCACTAGCCTTTGCCTCTATTTGAATGTCTTATGGTCTTGCTTCAAAGGAATTATGTAAGTGATGACCTGTGGGTCATACACTTTTAGGTCCTGATATGTCAAAGTGATAACATACCTATACCAAGAGATTAAATCCCTCATTCTTTGCCTTTTTTTAGTACAACTAAGACCAATATTGATATAATGTGGATTATTTTCATCTCCTAGATTTTCTTTCTTGAAGTCTGATTCATTGACCTTGAGTTACCAGAGTTGATGCACCTAAGGATCCAAATCAAAAGTCTTTTTTAATTAGACTAAGATGACTAGTATCCAATTCTATTTAAACTGGAGAATGCCTTATTTATCTATTTCTTCTTGATAAAGGTGATTAACATCCTTGTCATTAATGATTTGTGACTTAAAATCCCTTGAATTAGTTAAGAACTTGATGATATGTTGGTCATCATCAAAAACCTATAAATTTTCTATATTATATGGAATAAAGGGACAATGAACTAATTAAATAGAAAACATTTTTACCTTATATTCCTCTAGTGGTTCCAGATTGGTAGTTGCAGTGGCCAATGAATCAATAGGTTAATTTTGTTCTCTCAGGAGTGACACTATGTTGAAAGCTTTGAAGCTTTCAATTAAATACCATGCTATGTGCTTATACCTCTTCAAATAATATAATTTACATTGGTATTTGTTTCTTATTTGCTGAACTACTAGCTATGAGTCCTTGAATACTTTTATCTCTTTTACATTATTCTTAAGCACAAATTATAGTCCTAAGACTAGAGCCTCACACTAGGCCCTATTATTCATATAGGGAAACTACAATCTACAGGTGACTAACAACTTCTTACCTTGAGGATAAATTACCTCAATTCCCATACTTGATCCTTGCTTGGACTTGGCTCCATTAAAATGCATTGTCCATAGCTGATTTAAACCCTTAGGTTACATGTTCTTCACTAAATTATGATTGGTAAAAGTATAGATGCACAATGAGGGACAATCATACTTTACCTCTTCATTATTGACATTATATTCAGTGATGGGATATTTCATTATGGGCTCTCTATCAATTATGATATGATTTGTAACTCCTCTCCATAGTATCCAGATGTGTGAGAAGTTTGTGAAAAGATACCCATTAAGCATTTTGGACTAGTCTCTACTTAGTAATAATCCATAGCCTATTGATATGTCCACTACTAGGATATTAACAGTCATCAAGACTCTTAGTTCTAATGCTACTTGAATGTGTAGATTATTCAATTCTCCCACCATTGGTACTACCATTTTATCTAGCTGAGATACTAATCTCTTTGAAGGGTTGGGAGTAAGACCAAGCTTTTTCCATATAGAAGTAGGCATAATAGTTAAAAATTCTCTAGAATCAACCAAAGAGTTATGAATATTCTTACCAAATGATCTGATGGTTAGTAGGAATAGTGGTACTTTAGACTTACTCTTATAGATGACATTGGTATTAGCTACTTTAACTTCTTTTGCTTTATTTAAAGTTGTTCTAGTTTTGTCCACAGGGGTCTTTATAGTGATAGATTTCCATAGAAACTCCTTTTGTTTAGTGATTTGGGCTAAATCATGAAGCATGATATTTGCCTTTATTTTATTCATATCTTCCATGATGTTGTATCC
Source organism: Torreya grandis (assembly GCA_037957365.1). Taxonomy (NCBI): domain Eukaryota; kingdom Viridiplantae; phylum Streptophyta; class Pinopsida; order Cupressales; family Taxaceae; genus Torreya; species Torreya grandis. The sequence goes on along the minus strand of JARHVA010006470.1, from coordinate 596,810 downwards.
TCTAGATTTACTTGATTCCTCCTTACTTGGTATTAGATCATTCCCTTTAGGAGGGGGTGGCTTGTTGTCTACTTTAGGATTGGGAAAAATTGTTGTGGTGTTTGGAGGAGTCAATGTGGTCAAATTCTGATTGCTCTCAAAGTTGGACAAACCTCTTTAAAACTACTAAAGGGCATTAACTTTGTCCGTATTATCTTTTGGCTCATTGTCATCTTCTCCTAGGAAGGGAAATTCATGAGTCTCAAAGAACATGGTTGTGCTAAAGTATATTATTCATCTGATCCTACCTAGTTAGTTCCATTTAAAATATCTTAAATGTTATACAAAACTCAACACAATCAAGCTCATCATGTTGGGGTATATTATATATCCTACACCAATTGGGAAGAGCTATTTTAATGATGTTGATTTATGGGAGTCTACCAGATTGATACATATTATTTTCAGGCTTGTTAAATGAATTATTATATATTTGTAATCTAATGTTTTGGTTTCCCATCTAAGCATTTGTATTGCCCATCTTTCATTGCATATTCAAAAAATTGTTACTCAATTTCTAAACCATCTTCTGAATAGAATATAACTCAAATTTTGTGGAATCCAAAACTTTTAGAATAGTTATAAGAAGCATAGTTTTATGTTGGTTATGTTTTTAATTACTATTTGTCACATGATTTTTTAGATAGATGAGATTCAGATGCATCATTTATGTTAGTAGAGGTAGTGTATATAACTAATTTTGATTATATGATGGAACATTTTACTTCACATGTGGTATCAAATTGAGCATTAGGAATCCATTACTAATAGTAGGTACCCTAGGTGTATATGGGTTGAGATATCTATCGATGATGATGGATTATTTGAATTCTAATTCCAAAGTATTAGTAGCAGGTGCTCTTCTCAGGAACACAATGGTAATGGTATCTAAGGCATTTTTTTACATATCTAGTGTTAACACTAGTTATGGTTTATACCTCAGGATTAACCAATTGTACGTATTCTACGATATTTCATTGAAAGCATGGATGGGATCATTAGGTTTCATCCTCATGCTAGTGAAGTGATGATATACCAATCTAGGATTGGTGACCTATCCAAACTATGCAAGAAAATTTATTTAACAATCCTCCCAATTGGTGACAGAGTTTTCCATTAGAATTAAATACCAATCATAAGCAACATCTAATAAAGTAATAGGGTATAAATGACATGTGACATCCTCATATCCTACATTCATTAATCTTAAAGTAACTTTAATAGATTTAATATGCCCTTCTATAGTCTTTGGTCCTGAAGGAGAAAAGGTATATTTTTCAAGGTTTTGAGTAAATCATGCACATCCCCCAAGATGGCAATGGTAGATCCAACTAAATAAGGATATTATTGAGCCATAAGTTTTTTCAAAATTAAATGGTTCCTTATAGGTAAAGGATGCCCTAGTGGAGGTGATTATTCTGAACTAGAGTTGTTGGCACAACTCTAAGTCTCCTATGGCTTGCCAAGGGTGATACTAGTAAACCAACCTAGGAATTGGATCTTGGGGAAGGAATCACCTCATCCTCCAAGTCTATGCATGATTTTTACATGTGGTAGTTAGAATGTGTAGTTCTAACTATGGTCTAAAATCACCTAAAAATAGCTAAAAAATCTATAAATAGATAAATTAAATTTACAAAAGTATGCAATGTGTGCATGTATAAGAAAATACAAAGCCAATTTTATAATGATTTGTCGAATTTACAAGGAGAATATAAATATACATATTCCCACAAGAGTTGTACATGCATAAGGCTAAGGCTATGTGGTCTGAAGTGCTGCATGGGCTTTAGTAGGAGTGGAAGTTGAAGTAGAAACTAAAGATGTAGCAACACTATGAGAACCCTACTTATTTTTCACCTCATTATCTTGATATACTTTGTGCACTACCTTATGCTATTGGTGAATGATGTATAAGTTAATCAATGAAGGTTGGTGGAGTCTCTTGGTTTTCCTGAGGAGTTATGCATGTTCATCTTTAGTTAGCTAGAACTTACTCATAAAAATCTCAACTCCAATCACCTTCCTTATAAATTTGCTTAAAATAAATTCTATTCTTTCCACTACCAAGCCTTGTATGCTCTACTTAAAGTTATCAATGGCTTCCTAGATAATTTTATCAAAATTTATTCTACTAATTAATTTTCTTGTAGAATCCCTTACTTTAAAATTTTTTAGGTCATTCAAAATTTGGAGGAGCTAAGCCTCATGTTTTTGGAACTCTAAAATTAAAGATGAAATTGATTTTAACCACTCTTTTACCTCCTCATGCCTAATGAAATTTAGATTTAAGGCTTTATGTTACTCAAATGTGGTCATTAAGTCAAGATGGATATATAATGAGTTACCTGTGTAGATAAATAATATTTTAAGCTTGGCACTATCTTAAACCAAATAGCTAAAAAGTTTATTCGATTGGTTCACATGAGGTGTCATCTTAGAATTCATAAATTCCATGGCCTCTAAATAATTATATAATTTTGATGTTGCATCCCAAAATTTGGCTTTGATACCTATAGGAATATTCAGCATGCTAGATTGTTCTATGAACTGCTCAACCTATGCTTACAATTCATGTACTTCCTCTTTTAGCTCTTACTGAGATAACTCTGTGCCTTCATGGATGGCCACCACAAGATCCTTGTGTGCTTGAGTTAGGTCTAAAAAATTATCTTTATACATATATTTCCCTAGCTACCTATTCTACCTCTTAGTGAGGGAGAACACCAACTATTATTCTTCAAAGATGATGCTTGTACCCTGACCATCTTCAAATTTTATCTTATTTATTATTTGTATTAAAATAGTTAGGGGGTCAAAAAAATTAGACATAGAGGGGAGATCTATGACCTTATGGATCAACATTTGACTCCTAAAATCCATGGCCCAAGGTAAAATGTTAAGGGGTGTATCAACAGTTATAACAACAATTTCTTTCTCAACCTCCTCTTCTTCCATCTTCTATATATTACTAGCCTTTATCAAGACATTAGGAAAATAAGGCCATATTATTTTTGACCAATCCACTCCTCCAACTTGAGGGAGGAGGTGAACAATAACTATGTGAGGCTTGGCCTTCCTTCCCTTACTTCTGATAGTTACTGTGGTTTCTTTTATAGAAGTGGAAGTGAGATCTATGTAGATTGAACATGAAGTTGAGGGGTGGCCAAAGTGGTTTATAATTTTTTAGTTGCCTTCATCTTTTTGTGATCTCTCATAGTATAAGTACTAGTAGGTATAGAAGGAATAGCCATGGGAAATGGTGTGGTAATGATAATGGATGGATCAAGGGTGTTTGTGGAAATGGAATGAATGGACACAAAGGTGGAAGGAATAAAGGGATGGATGTAGTAGAGGGAGTGGGAATTTATACAAAAGAGATGGGTATCTGATCAACAATAGAAATTGAACTCAAAGGAAAACTAAAAAAGGTATGAGTACCTGAGTATGGAGCTTAATAGGGTCAGCCTTAAGACTCATAACCTTAGCTATCTCCAACTCAACCTCTTCATTTGAATTATTTGATATGTCTATGGTAACCACTTCATCTTCCATTGATGTTTGTGAACCTAGAGGTAAGCCTTAAGATGCATACATTATAGGGTTACCTATGGGCGTCCTAATATTCCTAGAATATACCAAAGGGGTCTTTCCTTGAATGGGAGAGACTTGGGAGGTAGATGCCCCTACTTGTGAAGTAACTACCCCAATAGATGAAATAATAGATACATGGGGGTAGCAATAGGAACTTGACCAATGCTAGCAGTAGGAATTTCTTGCATCTTGTCCCCCTCTTCATTAGATTCCAAGCTAATAGGATCTCCTCTCTCTCTCTTCCTCTTTATATACTAGGCTTAAGGAGCCTAGGTTGTCTCTTCACTGATTTCAATTTCAATTTTAGTGGAAGTCCTTGGAATGAGGAAGCTTCCTATTTTTTGGATTTTCCCCTCTAAAAATCTAAATTCTACCGCCCTTTAAAGAGATCCCTTTAGTTGTCTAAATCCCTATTGGAGATACTAGATTTTGTTTGGATCATTCTCCAATGATCCTCTTGTAGTCTAGTAAATTATGCCCACTCCAACACTTCTTCATTTGATTTAACATTCATAAAAATAAATTCATAAAAATAAGGTTGGTGGAATTAAGGAATGTTAAACCCATGGATATGTTACTAGATTCACCCATGAGGTTCCTAGTCTGTGTATGTTATTGTGGGGAGACCATAACAATTTCTCTTTTTTTCAACATCTCCAAGATGTTTTCTTGTAGTATATGTCATTTTTCCAATTGAAATTAATCTTCCAAAATATAATCCTCTTTTTTACTTGGCCAAATCCTCCTTAATGCTATTCCATAATTGGAAAGTAATCTCTTGTTTGGCTAACCTATCTTGTACATACTTTAGGAAACATAGGGGCTCAACCTTATTTCCCTAGACCATGATAATAGTGAAGTCTAGGTATAATAAATTTTCTCCTTTTACACTTAAATTATTTAGAATATTTTCTCTAAGTTGAGGCATAGGTGAGCCATGAATGGTTTTCCATATCTATGGGTAAACATCTTCACATATTCTGACCATATGCTTCTAGTAAGTGTAATATACATGAATTGGTATTGGTTGTAGATTCTATTTTTTATGCAATCTATAGTTAGAACCCATAGATTTCCTAGGTCCTTATAATGGGTTCCCATGATTGTGTCAACCAAATAGAACATCATATATAAATATCCCATGGGGGTGGGATGTTTATCCTTATGTAAAATCTTCTCTCTCAGTCTCAAACTAATTACTTCCCCTAGGGAATACACAACATCATGTAGCAATGGTACCTAATCTAAATTTATAAAATGGATGGTGGGCATACCATATAATTTTTTAATCAAAGCCCTACCTATTTATATTCTCATCCTAAATTTGTTGATTGAAATCACTCCCTTCAACTTCATCCCTTTCCAGGTGATAGATTGGTTTAGGAGTAGCCATGAGGAGAGCACCTTTGGGATTGAGGTTTTTGATTTTAATTACACCCAAGTTTGTTTATCATAGTAGAAATCTAGTATGTCGAGAGATAAATACATTTGAAAATTTATTCCAGAGATGCATGTAACCACTGTATCACCATGAGAATACAGTAGATAAGCATCCTATGATATTTTGTTGGAAAAGATCAAGTCCCTAAAATGGTGTATGCATTTCTATGTTGCCCATAGTGAAATCCAATATTTATCATTTTTAGGCTGTAAGTTCTTGAATAAATGACCTTTTTACTAGTATTGTTTCATCATCTAATGAAAACATATCAACTAAATCAATAACAACCTAGAGTTATGAGTAGTTACAATACTTATCTTGGAATACCTCTATATCAAAGATAGTGTCCTTAAACTCTATAAAATCCTTAATTGAGAATATAGATGGGGGATTTGTTCTTTAGAACATCTTGGAGGTGGAATCCATAGATACATGTTCTAGACTGCTACAATTTCCTTTAATATGCTATGTACTAAGTAATCACTTTGACTCTTAGCTTAGTCATTGTTATACTCATAAATTGAACTAGGGCTATAGATCACTATTATAAATGAATATTATTTTATTGTAAGCTAATCTAGATGAAATTATAGATTCAATGGTTGTGTATCATTTATATAGGATCTTGCATTGAATACTAGTTTGTGTGATATAAATATGCAACATTCAGTTTTCAAATTTGTTAGCTTGGGTTGGTGGGGGTCTTTAGTGTTTATCAAATAGGAAATATTTTATCTTTAATTAGCTAATTATGGCATAATTTTAATAGTGTTCTTCATAATAAATCACTTAGTAGTATAATGTTTAAAAAGTGCCTTTAGGTTAATGTCCATAGATAATTCCCTTAGGGGGATTGTTTTGGAAAAAGTGTCCACAATAATTATTCTAAAGGAGTCTATTCATTGGGTAGAAGTCCTAAAATAGTTATTTTGAAGGGATAATTCATGGATAAAGGGTATTTTAAACTCCCTAAAGGGTACTTTTGGTTTGAAGGGTCCACTCCATAGGGCATTTTGTCCATGAAAAAAGTCTCAAAGGGTTTACTTCACAAATGCCAAAGCGCACTTCTGAAATTCCTTAAGGGTAATCTCATACATCTATGGGTCACTTTAAAGATCTTGAAGGGTAGTTTTGGAGTGCTAAAGGACACCTTTTATCTCTGAAGTGTACTCTCATATTTCTAAGGGTCACTTCAAATGTATTAAAGGGTAAGATTCACAAAACCTAAAGAGTATGTGCCTTTAACTCAAAGGGTTAAATTCTATTGGACATAATGTCTGAAGGAATTTGGCTAAGGGAAAAAGGTCTAGGACAAAATTCCTAAAGGGAAAGTCTCAGAGGGAAAAAGTTCTAAGACAAAATCCTAAAGGGTAAGTGGCCACTTTAAAAGGGCCAAAGGGTCAGTTTAGTAAGTTTGATGGGAAATTTTTTAGGGAAAAAAGGTCAAAATAAATATCCTGAAGGATAAGTCCCATAGGGTAAAGGGTTTGAAATTTTTTCCAAAGGGTATGCAACATAAAAATAAAAGGGTATATGCCCTAAAATAAGTGGTCAAAAAGGGGTTAAATTAAGGAATCTTGAAAGAATAAGCCGACGGGGATAAAATAATGCTATTCTTTCAGGTCTACTTCATAATGGATAAAGGGTAGGTTGGCAAGGCAAAAATTTCATGACCTCTCTTCCCTCACTGTGGACTAGTGCTCATACTTTCAGTTGATTTGGACCTCATTTAGTATTTTATGTTAGGATAAGTTGATTTTCAAGATAACTTAACTCTTGTGGTGATTTCAAAAGTCTATCAGGTTATCAACATGATTTCATGAAAAAGCAAGGTATGATTTAATTTCATTTTCAAATTCCAAAAGAATAGGAAATCAAATCATTAAAATATTAAAGTTATTTCTTTACATAAAAATATATGCAATGTTATCATAATTTACAATTATGAATGAGGGAAAATTTAATGGGATGATAGTTAGTCTTATCTTAATACTCTCATAATATATATATAAAATAGTTTTATAATTAAAAGATAATATTGTCAATTCAATAATATTAGATAGATACGTCAAAAGGTTATTTTAAATAAAAGGAACTTTTGTTTTTATTTTAACTCTAGAAATTGCAAATAAATTATATTTTCCTAAATAATTTATAGATTATTAATTATTTATATTATCATAAATAATTTAAGTTTATTAGATTATTTATTATTTATTTATACCTAATAAAAACCTACATATAATCTAATAACATTAAAATAAGATTATTCTAAGCCTATGCAATACCAAAATGGATAACACATGGTAGCTACTCCTACCACGTCACACATAGTCATAAAAATAAAATAAAATTTAACTCCACATAAACTAAACTATCAACTAGAAAAATTGGAGGCAGCCATGCTACCATTGCACCACCTCCTCCTAGTTTGAATTAATTCCCTCAGTCATTGCCACTCTAACTATTATTATGAAAAGAGTTGTCTATGCACCACTACCACATAAAGAGCTAATTAAAATCCATTAACTTAAGTTGAATTCTATTAGCACACATAGGGAGAAGAGTTTATGTGTAGAGAAAAGTTTATAAATATAGTTTGACGCTTTAAAGAAAAGCCAACGCTTAGAAGGAGAAACCAACGGTTGAAAGGAGAAGGCAACACTTGGAAGTAGAAGGTCAACACTTTAAGGGAGAAGGTCAATGCTTTGAGAGAGAAAGTTGATTCTAGAGGAGAGCAGGTTAATGTTTGGGTAGAAGAGAATTGATGTAGAGGATCAACACCTTCTTAATTTTCCACCACATAATCCTTGTTATCTCCATGTAGCCACTATACTTTTATCTCAACTCTTTTAATTCAAGCAGAACCACATTCCATTTCAGTCAAGGATTTCAACAGGCACAAAAACCCCTCTACAAAGCCAAATATAAGTAGTGAAGTTCACAATCCACGTGAAGAAGGTAAATATAATATTTTATTTAAATTTTAAGGAAAATATAAAATTATTATTTATTTTTATGAAACTAGATGAGAATGATTTAAATTATTGTTTTATCGCACACAATTATTTATTATAGTAACTTATGTATGTAATGTGAACATATATTAAATAATTAATATAGGTTTTTCTCGATTATATGGAAAATAGAATGATTTTTGTATTATTTCAAACAAAATGAAAATGCTTCTTGTTGTTAGAAAAAGTAAATGATTTTATATTATTATCAAACAATAATATACTAAAGCAAAAGAATGTATGAGGGAAAGTTTCATTATTTAAAGTGAACATGTTTTTAGTAATAGTAATATGGTTTATTATCTAATAGTGTTAAATAAGGTAATAATGACACTTAAACAATGAACATTATTGTAGAACAATACTCACAAATTACTAGAACTAGTGTGCTCTATGCTTATTTAAGGCAAGAGAATGTTATGTTATTCAATATTACAATGAGTTCCGTAGAGATTAATTATAATTGATTTTATACTTATGTATGTTATAAACTATAGTAAATTTATATAATTATAATTGTGTAGTTGAAAAATTCACTAAGAGATTTAATCATTTTATATTTATGATTTTTTGGAATAATATTATAATGCATTTTATAATAAGATCTTAGAATTTGTTATATCAATTTACATTGTTCCTATAAATGGTTGAAAAATCCATTTTGTTTTGTTCTATAATAAAAAATAAAACTTTCCTTTATTATCATTAAAAATAGTATGATATTATATATTCTTCATTTAGGGTTGAACCCTCAATTACAAACCTTCCTTTCAAACATATAAAATATTTATATCATTAAATTTTTAGTTAAATATAACATTCTTAAACTCCTTATAGATAAGTTATCTTCTAGAAAAGTTTACCTAAGTAGACTAAAGATATAATTTTCAAAGAAAATATTGTTGTCAAAAACTGACATGATGTCTAAACTATAAGATCATGTTATATATTAATTTCTACCTTTTTACTCAAGAATTTGCTTTGAAATGTAAATAAAATAGTTCACTTCAAGTATTATTTAATTTTAAAATCTCAACTTAGACTAAGAATTTTAGGTTAAATAAAACTATTTAGCATTTGATATCAATGGTGCCTTTGGCTCACATTTACAGGTAATGTCATCATGCTTGAGCTACTGCATCCATAGCCTAACATACTTGTAACAATAACATCTAGCCATCATCTCTATAAACCTTTATAGAGAAATAAAGGCCATCTCATGTCATTAAGACCAAGGGGTGGGATAATCCCTCTTGTTCAACAACACTAATTAAGATAAGAAAACAACTTTAACTACCTTAAATGATTTTGAAATGTGAACTTATGAAACAAAAATGGAAAAAGTACATTTCTTACTCAAAACTCGATATCACCAAAAAAGAACAATAAAAACCTATATTAAGAATGCCAAACCAATTATTATCAATAAAATACCAACTGTATATCTCTTATATTACGAAACCTTGGAAACAATAATTGTATGGATTAGGTTTTCTAAAGCAAGGATAAAAAAACATTGTTGATGTAAATGAAAGTGGAAAGGGGATGTAGCTTACAAATGTTAAATTTTATTTCTTATTAATATTTAGGGTTAGTTTAGTTAAACAAGTATCCAGTTACTTAAAATGATACTTTTTATGCTCTCACTATCACAAAAAAACTATCTAGGGAAGTGGGACCTAGAAAGGTTTGCATACCAAGAGCTATAGTTCACATGAAAATTAGAATAGGAAATAGAACTACATGCACACTACACCTTGATCCTATTCAAAAGCAGGTATGTAGGAAGTCTAGGAAGTGAAGGATGCTTCCAATATGTAGGTGATTATGATGAGGTTAGGGTTGTACACTAAATAAAATTAAAGTTAAATGAAAAGGTAATACCATTATAATAAGACCCTAGTTTAGATAAACAAAGCAAAGATAAGAACTTTGTGATATACTCGGAAGGATCCTAATTGGATCATCATAGTTCTTGAGGCTTTATGCCAAATTCTAATGTAGAATGGGACTATAGTTATATATTCATATCATGATGACCTCGGTGCTTATCTAGTGGAGATCAGCAGTGAACAATGAGCGACTTAAGATTCAATTAATCTTGATGAGTCAAGTCTCTGACTAGAGCATAACCTACTCATGTGTAGGTGCCTGACTTGAATGGTTAGATGCTTTCCCATTTGGTAAATAAATTCCTAACTCATATGGTTAAATTTTTTCTCATTTGGCAAAGGAATGCCTAACCTATATGGTTAGATGCGTGCCCATTTGGTAAAGGATATCTAATAGGATAAAGTATACCCAAATTATATTCATAGATAAACATTAATTAAACAAAAAAAGTGTTTTAGGATAGGAGGTATCTACATTGTGGCATCATATCCTAGGTTTAGAAGCTAGGCCTTAAGCTTACTACAACCTACGCTTAGTAAAAGATTAATTATTGATGATAAATTATTGAGAAAATGGAAAACTATGAGAAACTAATTTGGTTAAAACCATTTGTGCAGACATGGCTCTTCAAAAAACTTCAAGGAAAGGAAATGGAAAATGAATAAAGAATAAGGGGAAAATGGAACTTCTTTCCACTTTGAAAGAACCCATTTATACATTTGACTTAGAAATAATAGTTGCAATCTTGAGTAAACTCAAACCTTTGAAAGTGGAGCTAGTTAAAACAAAACTAGCTATGATTGAACCTATAGTCAAATGTACATTTAAGAGGCCCTAAATAATAAGATATTTTCCATTTGGAATGGGTCATAATGCACCTTACATAAACCTTGAAGTGTGTAAATAATATAACTGATGCCACTGATATGTGGTTCACTTAGAAGATAAAGTTCCTGAAGAAATGGAACTAGATGAAGAAGACTCTATTTAGGATAATTTTGTATCAATATTATGTAGACATTTATATTATATAGTCATATAGATTATCTTATATAAAGGTAAAAACTCTATGTAATAAAAATTTGAATGAGATTATAAAATGCTTACTTTTTTGTCAATTCTATGTGAGTGTAATCAATAATAGAATGTATGAGAAAAATTAGAGCTATATAAAAAATGAATTATGCTATCAATTATCTTGAATAAAAACTTATAAGGTTGTATTATTTATATCAGGAAACTAAATAGCAAGAACTAGACAATCAACTATGAATCAAAGGGAAAATGTGGGAAATGCAGAACCTAATATTGATAATGTTGAACAACATATTTAAAAAAATAGATAACTAGCGATAGATGCCATTTCTAATTTATTAATTGAGAAAAGAGATAAAATAATCTCACTTGAGTAGGTGATTAATGATCTTAGGTCAAGACAATAAAATATAGAAAACATAATTGAACCTAACCTTGATAATTTTATTGAATAAGATCCACTATCAGTCAATGAAATGGAGGTTGTAGCTCCCAGAATTGAAGTTCCACTTTCTAAACTAAGCAAGGATTTGAAGAAGATTTTACCCCCTAAGTTTGATGGGAAATAACTAGGTAAAGAAGTTAAGAATTGGCTAAATGACATGGAGAATTAATTTAAATTGAGAAACTACAATGATTCAACTAAAGTGTTATGGGGATCCTACCAACTGGTAGGAGAGGTAGCTAGTTAGTGGACTAACATGAAGGAATTAAATAGAATAACCAAGGAAAATTTGACCTGGGGTAAATTTGACCACCATTTCAAGAAGAGATGGTTACCCAAGTTAGTATTTGATGAGAATATGGCTGAATTTTACAACCCAAGTTAAGAAGGCATGATATTCCAATAGTATTGGGATAGGTTCACTAGATTACTTAATTATGTACCCATGTATGAGAAGGATGAAAGAGGTAGAGTAGAAATTTCATCCTAGGACTGAATGCAAACATAGGAGTAGAAGTAAATATGCACAAACATAAGAACATGAATGAAGTGCTATAAAAATTCCTCAAATAGGAATAAAAATTGTAGGCCCTAGCTGTGGTAAAATAAAATTTTAACAATGATAGAAATAAATCCTTCAAAAGGAAACCAAATTTCAAGAGAGAGCAAGTTATGGATAAAAACCTAAGAAAAAATCCAATAGGTAGAGCACCCCCACAAAATCAAAATTAGAGAAATACTTTTTAAAAGTATAACAAGGGATGAATTAATAATAGGAATTATCGAAGGAATTACAATCACCCAATATATCCTCCATGGATTTCTAGCAATCCCCTAAGGAAACCAGTACCAAAAGGGCCACTAGGAGGATGTTTTACTTATGGAGGAAATCACTTTTCCTGGGAGTGCGCAATGATGTAGGGATAGATAAGGGCCAATCATCCTCAGAGGGGATCACAACAAAGGATCAATACTATATTACAAAATTGCCAAACTAGATACCAAAATGTCCCAGTTGAAGCTACAAGTATATTATTGGGTAAACCCATTTCAATTCTCATTGATACCAGTTCATCAAAATGTTTCATTTCTCTTGAATTAGTAATAAAAATTTCTCTTGTAGTGAATTGCATGAATTCATCATGGATGGTCTAGTATGGGGATAAGGTAGTCAAGGAAGTGTCTTAATGTCTACCTAAGGCAATAATATAATTTCTAGACTTTAAGATGAGTTTAGACCTATTTGTATCACCCTTAGGATCCTATGATGTAATAATAAGGATGAGTTGGCTCACCAAGCACCAAGATAAAATATACTATTTTATTAATTTTATTATGTGTTACAATGATGAGGGGAGATGGGTCATGATTCAAGGGGGTCATAGGTCTATACAAGTAGAAACTATGTCAGTTATGTAGCTACAGAAGGAGAGAATGAAGGGAGCTCTAATTTTCATGGTAATGATAGATGATAAGGATGAGATCAAAGGAAAACCAACCATAGAAGAGTATCCATTACTAAAAGATTTTGAGGATGTGTTTCTTCAATAATTACCTAGAATGCCCCATAAGAGAGAATTTTATTTCTCAATTGATATTTTACCCAAAGCTGACCCAGTATTTAGAGCACCCTATAGAATGAACACCATTGAGTTGATGGAACTTAAAATTTAGCTAGAGGAACTCTTGAGTAAAGGATTGATTAGACCAAGTGTGTCTCCTTAGGGAGTTCTAGTCATATTTGTTAAAAATAAAGATGAAACTCAAAGATTATGCATTGATTATAGAATGCTGAATAAGGCCATGATTAAATATAGATATAAGCTACCTCGTATAGAAGACATTTTCAAGAAATTTAAAGGATCAATAATTTTATCAAAGATATATCTTAGATTAGGATATTATCAGCTAAGAATTAGGGAGAATGATATTTCAAAAACTACTTTTAGGACTAGATATAGACACTATGAGTTTACTATAGTATGATTTGGGGTAACAAATGCTCCTTCAACATTTGTGAACTTAATGAACAGTGTGTTCCATAATTACTTGGATAATTTTGTCTCAATGTTCATAGATGACATTCTGATATACTCTAAAAATGAGGAAGAGCATTTAACACATCTTCAATTGGTTCTTTAGAGGTTAAGAGAACTTAAATTATATGGTAAAATGTCTAAATTGACATTCTTTAAGAAGGAGATCCACTATCTAGGCCACATCATATCCAAAGAAGGAATTTTAGTATATCTAGACAAGATAAAAGCAATAATGGAATGGCCAATCACAAAGAATGTATTAGAATTAAGGAGTTTCATGGGGTTAGCAAGATATTATAGGATATTTATTGAATGGTTTTTTAGGATCACCAACCCAATTACAACATTGAAAAGAAAAGGTAAGAAGTTTATTTGGGTAGATCAGTGTGATAAAGCCTTTCAGATCTTAAAGGAAAGGTTGATGATGGCACCTATATTCAAGGTACCTAATACAAATGGAAATTTCATGGTTGTAATCGATGTGTCCATCAAAGGATTGGGAGGAGTAATTATTTAGAATGATGGCATAATAGTATCTGAGTCCAGGAAATTAAAAACCCATGAGGTAAATTATGCCCCTCATGATTTAGAATTGGTGAAAATTATTCACACCTTATATAATTGGAGACATTTCTTTATTAGGGAACCTTTTAAACTAAAAATTGACCATCAAGGGCTAAACTACATATTCACTCAACCCAATTTGAATACATGGTAAATAAGGTGGTTGGAGTTCTTGAGTGAGTATGATTTTGAAATTGATTATATCAAGGGAAAATAAAATAGGGTTACTAATGATTTGAGTAGGATAAGACACCTAATGAATATAACAATGCTTAGATTAAATTTAAAAGGGAAAATACTAGAAGGATAAAAACAAGATCCTTGGTATAATCAAGTGAGAATAATGATAAAAGAAAATTTAGAAGACCCAAGAACTGAATGATATACCTTAGATGGTGAGGGATTGCTTCAAATAAAAATAGGATCTATGTTCTAGATATAGAAGACTTAAGGAAGATAATTTTGATTGAATCTCATGATGTACCCTACTTAGATCATCCAGGGGTAACCAAATTGTATGTTGATCTTTAAAAACTATACTTTTGGAAAGGGGTGATAAGAGATATAGACTATATGTGGCACTATGCTTGTAATGTTAGAGGGTTAAAGTATAACACCATCATCTTGTAGTATTTTTATATCCATATAACATTCCATAATATAAATGTCAAGTTGTTAGTATATATTTCATACAAGGATTACCTATGACACCCTATAGACATGATGTTATAATGGTGGCAATCAACAAGCTTACTAAGGTGGCACATATCATATCTAGGAACTTGACTAATGATGCACCAACCTTAGCCAACTAATTTCTGAAGAAAGAAGTTGAATTGCATGGGGTTACAAAAACATCATATTAGATAGAGATTCTAGGTTTACTTTGAGGTTTTGGATGACCCTACAATCAACCTTTGATACATAATTAAACTTTAGCTCCACATTTCATAACGAGATGGATGGGAAAGTAGAAATGATAAATCAAGTTATAGAAGACCTCCTAAGGATGTACTATATGGATGATAAAACCAAATGGGAAGCTTATCTTCCATTGGTAGAGTTTTCCAATAATAACTCATTTCAAACATCTTTAGGTATGGATCCATTTGAAGCTTTATATGGGAGAATTTTTTGAATGCCACTTAGTTGGGATAACCTTGAGGATATAATAGTAATTAGTCTTAAAATGTTGAAAGACATTGAGGAATAGGTGAAATTTATAAGGTAAAGGTTGAAGGAAGCATCAGATAGATAAAAGAGCTACACAAATAGGAAGAGAGTTTAGAGATAATTCTTGATTGGTGATAAAGTGTTTTTAAGGGTTAGACCACATAAAATTTCCATAACCTTTGGGAAAAAGGTGAAGTTATCTCCTCTCTTTGTAGTACCTTTTGAGATCCTAGAGAGAATCAACCTAGTAGCCTATCGATTGGTCTTACCCCCATAGCTAAGTTACATTCATGATGTCTTCCATGTGTCACTTAAGAAATATGTCTGATAATAAACACATTTTAAACTAGAATGCTTTTCAAGTCTAAGAATCTAGTAGAATAATAATAGATCCATACAGAGTGCTAGAGAGGCACTAGTACCAATTATGCAATAGAGAGGTTGATCAGTGTAAGGTACAATGGGATCAATATGGTGAAGGAAGTGCAACTTGGAAGGACATTGAAAAAATAAAAAATATGTTTCCATTTTTATTTTAAAGCAATGAACTTAATCAAACTTTTGTAGTGCATTGGTACAATGTACATTTTAAGGGGGGGGAGGATGTCATGACTTCTCTTCCCTCACTCTGGACTAGTGCTCATAATTTAAATTAATTTGGACCTCATTTAGTATTTTATGTCAAGATAAGTTGATTTTCAAGATAAATTAACTATTGTGGTGAATTCAAAATTCTATCAGGTCATCGATGAGATTTCATGAAAAAGCAAGGTATAATTTAATTTCATTTTCAAATTAAAAAATAGTAGGAAATCAAATCATTAAAATATTAAAGTTATTTCTTTACATAAAAATATATGCAATGGTGTCATAATTTACAATTGTGAATGAGGGAAAATTTAATGGGATGATAGTTAGTCTTATCTTAATAATCTCATAATATATATGCATACATACGTAAAATAGTTTTATAATTAAAAGAGAATATTGTCAATTCAATAATATTGGATAGATACACCAAAAGGTTATTTAAAATAAAATGAACTTTTCTTTTTATTTTAACTCTATAACTTGAAAATAAAATATATTTTGTAAATAATTTTTAGATTATTAATTATTTATATTATCATAAATAATTTAAGTTTATTAAATTATTTATAATTTATTATACCTAATAAGAACCTACATATAATCTAATAATATTAAAATATGATTATTTTAAACCTACATAATACCAAATCAGATAACACATGGTAGCTACTCCTACCACGTCACACATAGTCATAAAGTTTAAATAAAATTTAACTCCACATAGACTAAACTATCAATCACCTAAATTAGAGGCAACCATGCTACCATTGTGCCACCTCCTCTCAGTCTAAATTAGTTCCATTAGTCATCACCACTCTAACTCATGTTATGCGAAGAGTTGGCCTTGCACCACTGCAACATAAAGAGTTTATTAAAAACCATTAACTTAAGTTGAAGTCAATCAATGCATAAAGGGAGGAGAGTTTTTATGTAAAAAAAAAGTTTATAAATATAGATCGATGCTTTAAAAAAATCCAATGCCTAAAAGGAGAAGGCAACACTTGGAAGTAGAAGGTTAACACTTTAAAGGATAATTTTGATGCTTTGATAGAGTATGTTGATGATTTAGGAGAGCAACATGATGCTTGGTTATAAGAGGATCAACACCTTTTTCATTTGCCTCCACAAAATCCTTGTTATCTCCATGCTACCACCATATTTTTATCTCATCTCTTTCAATTCAAGTAGAACCACATTCCATGTTAGTCAAGGATTTTAATGGGCACAAAAAACCCTCTACAAAGCTAAATAGAAGCAGTGAAGTTGAGAATTTGTGTAAAGAAGGTAAATATCATATTTTATTTAAATTGTAAGGAACATATAATGTTTATATTTTTTTTAGAAAACCAAATGAGAATGATTCAAATTATATTTTTAACGCACATAATTATTTATTATATTATAATACTTATGTATGCAATTCAAACATATACTAAATTTTTAATATATGTTTTTCTCGATTGTATGGAAAATACAATGATTTTTGCATTATTTCAAACATAATGAAAATTATTCTTGATGTTAGGGAAAGTAAATGATTTTATATTATTAGCAAAAAATAGTGTACTAAAGCAAAGGAATGTATGGGGGAAAGTTTTGTTATTTAAAGTGAACATGTTTTCAATAATAGTAATATGGTTTATTATTTAATAGTGTTAAATAAGGTAATAATGACACTTAAACAATAAGCATTATTGTAGAATAATCCCACACGTTACTAGAACTAGTGTGATCTATGTTTAATTAAGGCAAGAGAATGTTATGTTATTCAATATTACAATGAGTTTCTCAGAGATTCATTATAATTGATTTTATAATTATGTATGTAGGAAACTATAGTAAATTTTTATAATTATAATTGCATGGTTGAAAATTTCATTAAGATATTTAATAATTTTATATTTAGAATTTGTTGGAATACTATTATAATGCATTTTATAATAAGATCTTAGAAGTTGTTATATCAATTTACATTATTCCTAGAAATGGTTGAAAATTCCATTTTTGTTTTTTTCTATAATGGAAAATAAAACTTTCCTTTATTATCATTAAAAATGGTATGATATTATAGATTCTTCATTTAGGGTTGAACCCTCAATTACAAAACTTCCTTTCAAATGTATAAAAGATTTATTTAACATTAAGTTTATAGTTCAATATAACATTCTTAAACTCATTATGGATAAATTATCTTCTAGAAAAGTTTACCTAAGTAGACTAAAGGTATAATTATGAAAGAAAATATTGTTGTCAAAAACTGATATGATTGCTAAACTAGAAAATCATGTTATAGATTAATTTCTACCTTTCTTCTCAAGAATTTTCTTTGAAATGTCTATGTAGTAGTTCACTTCAAGTATTCTTTACTTTTAAAATCTCAACTTAGGCCAAGAATTTAAGGATAAAAAAATACGTAGCATTTGGTATTAGTAGTGCCTCTGGCTCATGTTTACAGACAATGCCATTGCACTTGAGCTATTGCATCCATAGCCTAACACAGCTATAATAATGATGCTTAGGCATCATCCCTATAAATTGTCAAGAATAAATAAGGGCCATGTCATGCCATTAAGACCAAGGGGTAGGATAATCCCTCTTTGTCAACAACACTAATTAAGATAAGAAAATAACTTTGACTACCTTAAATGATTTTAGCTTGTGAACTTATGAAATAGAAATGGAGAAAGTAAATTTCTTAATCAAAACTTGGTACCATCGAAAAGGACAAATAAAAAACTAGATTGAGAATGTTAAACCAATTATTATCAATAAACTACCAACCATATGGATCTTAGATAACAAAACCTTAGAAATAACAATTATATAGATTAGGTTGTCTAAAGAAAGGATATAAATCATTGTTGATGTAAATAAAAGTGGAAAGGGGATGTAGCTTGTAAATGTTAAATTCTATTTCTTATTAATATTTAGGGTTAGTTTAGTTTAAAAAGTATCCAATTACTTAAATTGATACTTTTTACACTCCCACTATCACAAAGGAACTATCTGGGGAACTGGGCCCTAGAAAGGGTTGTATACCTAGACCTACAGTTCACATGAAACATAAAATAGGAAATAGAACTACATGCACACTACACCATGATCTTATTCAAAAGTAGGTATGTAGGTAGTCTAGGAAGTGAAGGATGTTTCCAGTACATAGGTGTTTATGATGGGGTTGGGGTTATACACTAAACAAGATAAAAGTTAAAATGAAAATTCAAGACTATTATAATAAGACACTATTTTAGATAAATAAAGCAAAGATAAGAACTCTATGATATACTAAGAAAGATCCCAATTGGATCATTATAGTTATTGATGCTTTAGGTAAAATTATAAGGTATAATGTGACTATATGCTATATGCTTTTATCATGATGACTTCAATGCTTATCTAGTGGAGATGAGTGGTGAACAGTGAGTGACTCAAGATCTAGTTGATCTTGATGAGTCAAGTCTCTAGCCAGAACATACCTTACTCATGTGTAGGTGCCTAACCCATATGGTTATATGCTTTCTCATTTTTCAAAGGAATTCCTAACCTATATGGTTAAATTATTTCCCATTTGGCAAAGGAATACCTAACCCATATGGTTAGATGATTTCCCATTTGGCAAAGGATTCCTAATAGGATAAAGTATACCTGAGTTATATTCATAGAAAAATAAGAATTAAACAAAACAAGTGTTTTAGGATAGGTCTCTACAAAAAAGGGCATTTCAAAAGCTCTGTAGGCCAATTCCAAAATATCAAAGGGTAGGTTCAAAAGGGATGATCCCTTAGGGAATTTGTTTCAAGGAAAGTGTGTACCATCCAAAATTCCTTAAGTCCAAAAGTTTGTAGGTTGAATTATTTTAGAGAGAATTGTTTTGGATAAAAAGTCCACAATAATTTCTCTGATAAAATAAGGTTTCTTGAAAGAATAATCTTGAAAGATAATAGGAGTGGAAATTTCTTGAAACTGAGTTATTATTTTTGGAAATAATGGAGTTTTATTCCTATTTAATAAATGGGTTTGAGTAGGAGAAATCATTAAATAATATTCCTAATTAAATCTACTAATTTGTGAAATTAAATTGTAATTAGACCTTTTCTAAAAATAGAAATGAGAGAGAGAAAATCAAACTTAGCTTGTTTTAGATTATTCTGACTAAGACATGGTTTGGAAATTTGTGTGCAAGATTAGGACACTATCAAAAAAAAGATCTTGGAATTCATTTTTTAATTAGATTAGATTACCATAACTGGACACCCTAGGCTCCAACACTATAGTCTTTCTCTAGTTTTATTGTCCTAAGGATTTAAGTTTTCTAGGTTTTGTTTGCCTACTCAGTGTGAGCCCATGTACCAATTTTTAGGTCCTTGCTATCAATATATCTCATTGTAGAGCTGATTATTCATATACTTGTATCTTTTACGTAATTAAAAGAAACTTTAGAAAATGGGGAAAAGGGGTTAGTGTGTGTAAGATGCACCAAATGTGCTTCACACCCTATGTGTGGGACCACTACCTACATACCAATACTTTGAGGAGGGATCAAGCCATATATAGTTCTCCCTTTAAAAGTGCTTAGTGCAAAAGCGAATGAAATGTAAGAAATGCTGAAACTAAGTATGATTGAGATGACTATGGACTATTTTAAGGTCTTTAATTGGCTTGAAAGTGTATAGGTTGGTTGTATATAGAAAATAGGGAAGATTTCTTGAGTGGTCTTGCTTGTAATCTTGCTTGCTTGAGTGATATTTTCCAACCCATTCTAATTGATCTTTGAATTGGATTATATATATATATATATATATATATATATATATATATATATGTATCTATTGGTCATGGGTTGAATGAATTTGTAATAGGTTAACATGATTGAAGATAAGGATATAGAAGGAAATGACTATTGGGGCCTAGGATGCACTTGGATAATAGCATCAAATTATAGACACCCTAGGGTCTAATGGTAGTTTCCAAGTTGGGTGCTATTGTCCTAAGCTAACGAGGCCTAGGGGGTTGGATTAGTCATGAAAAAAGGGTCTTGTCTTAGTTGGGATTAAGTTTGGAAGGCCACAAATGATTTGGAATTAGTGAAAGTAAGCCTAAGAGGGTCATGAGATCAAGTAAGAGTGACCTATGGATTGGATGTCATTAGCCATGCTCAAGTCACCAATTTTTGCATTTTATATGACTACTTTCCCCCCCCTTTATTATAGTGATGTAGAAAAGTGAAATACTAGGATAAAGGAAAATAGAAATCATACCTAAACTTACTTGGAAAGGTGAATCCTACAAAGTTATGTGATACTAAGTAATTATAGATAGTGCATAGAGAGCACATTATGTAAGTGTGAATCTACAAAAGGAAAATAAAGAGGAGATCAATTCTTATTATATGAAATATAAAACAAGAACATACAAACCTAGGTAAGAGAGAGGAAGAAAAAAGAATGAATACATCTTACCAGGTATGTGAACCAATACAAAACCTATTGTGATACTAAGTAAGGATGAGTAATGCTAGTTGTAGTAGATGATGTTGTACCAAAAGTTATATCATGAATGTAGTTGAGTGCTCAATTCCATAGAAAGTGGCTCAAGAATGCAAAGGCTAGACCTTTACCTCCATCATCACCTACTGAGTGAAGATATATGATCATGTGTGTAATAATAGATGTTTGGACTTTTTTTTAATCCCTTTGAATAGGTGGCTCAAGAATATAAAGGCTGACCCTTTGGATCCATCGTTGCCCCATGAAGTGAAGCTATAAACTGATACTAGTATGAATAAGTATGTCATATGAGATGGATCATGAAGCCCATGAATGCTCTATAAATATAATAATGTGGTTTGGATAGTTGAATGTGTACTGTAATTTAGGCCAATGTTGGTTGACTTGGAAAATCTGGAGATTAGGCTTGTATGAAAGCCACTCCAAAATTAAAAATTTGGCTTATGTGGAAGCCACTTAGAAACTCAAGTACTCAAGAAATGTGGAGGTTAGGCTTGTATTAAAACCAATCCAACCACCTGTACATGGAATAAGGTATGCAACTACTAAGAATGCCTAGATAATGTTGAAAACTAAAAGAAAAGAAGCAAAAATGTTGTGCAATCTGCCCCCAATCAATGGTGTCTAAAACATGGATTCTGATCTAGAAGTTATACCAATTATTATATATAAAAATATAAGTGATAAAAAATCATGACATGCATGATTTCCCCTATGTTTAGATTATCTAAGAAAACTATACTAAAAACTACTGATCTAATTTGGTCTAATTGTGCAAAATTGTAGTTGAACCTACCTTTCTGCCTGCTTCTAAAAAACCTAGTTTTTTTGTTTTTTGGACAAGAGCATTTAAAATTAACACCTTTGTGTCAAATACTATAATATAGACTTGGTTATATTTTCTTGGGCTGAAACTAATCACCGATTTAAAATCTTGATTGTCTACCTAGTCTATTTTGAGTGATTTGATGACTGGTTGTTGTTCTAGTTATTCTAAAATTGGATTTTTTAACTGATTAGGAGCTTTGATCTCTATATCAAAACCCATATTTTTTCACCCTCTTTTGAGAGTAGGAATAGGTATCTAACAATGACTGCCCTCAGAATAAGCCTTGCAAGTGTGTTAAACTAGAAATATGGATGATATAGTAATGATAATCAATAAGATATCTCAAGATATAACATGGTTTGATTTGAGAGATTATTAGATCAATAGGGGTATGTATAGATTTATGTAACAATGTAAAAACATGTGTAATGTTCTTGAATTGAATTAAATTTGAAATGTTAGTTGTTAATTTGTTAGTTGTTAGTTGTTATGGAGGGATGTAACATGATGTCCATCATGGCATCCAAGAGAACAGGAAAATGCATGATATGGATCACGGCATTGTAACAATTGAGAAGCAATCAAGAAATAAGAACACAAAGCTATTAAATAGGAATAAAACTCCATTATTCCCAAAAATTAAAAAAATTGGTGAACCCAACTTACTTTGAATTGTACATAAAAACCCTATAAACCTTAGGGTAAATTCTTAGCTAATTTTTTCCATAAATTTTTGAATTTTTTCTTGAATATTTTAAGCATAAATTCATCCCAAATTTTAAAATTTAGTAGTAAATTTTAAAATAATTTTATTTCAAACCCTAGTTGCATACACTAGGTCCCAGTAATTTTATAATATTAATCTAATAATTTTCTAATATTTTTCTTGCATATCCAAATCAAAAATTTGATTCAAAGTCAATAGTAACTTAAAAAATAATTTTATATCGAACCCTAGTTGCATCAACTAGCTCCCAATAATTTTCCAATCATTTTCTAAATTTTTAGTTGCATATTAAAATCATAATCACTTCAAATTTAAAAAATTCATAGTAATTTCAAAAAAAATATTTTCCTCAAATCCCTAGTTTCATCTACTAGGTACAATTAAATTAAACACTTTCCCATAAATTTATGAGTTTTTACTTGCATACATAAATCAATAATTCAATTTCAATTTCAAAAATTCATAGTATTTTGTAAAACTATCACTGTTAAATCCTTAGTTACATGTACTAGCACCTATTTTCTTCTTGAGGTATTACCTTACATCCATAATCAAATTGAAAAAATGATTCTCACTTATGTACAAATTTTTCTTACATTTCTTACAAATAACAAGGAAACCATATTGGGCCCTATCATGTACACAAATGATGAAGTCTATCATACGTTAGTACAAAGATTCATCCTTTACATTTCATGGTTATGGTTCATTATATGGGATGATATTTCAAAATTCATTGCCAAAAATTCACACAATTTCAAAATTATTTTTGCATATTATCTTTTGCTCATACGAAATAATTACCAACTCCATTTTTATAAACACATTTGAAATGTTATTTAATCTTATATGCCTTTATGCAAAAATTCATGATATCTACCCTTTACTTTATATTTCTTATGTGGAAATTTTTTTAAGCTTATCATGCTAAACATGTTAGAAATGTTATGATTTATGTCAAATTTTTCTATGCATTCATGCAAAAATTCATGCTCTATATCCCTTGCTTGTTATCTCTCATGTGGAATGTCCTTTATAAACATATTGTTATATAACTTATAACTCTAATTACATGCATTTTTACCTCATACATGGTTTCTACCTAGAGGATCCATTGCATAAGCTAACAACCACCTATCAAGTTTCAATGCCATTTCTTATGCACAGAAAATAGTTTCCTTCTCTTCCTCTCCCCTAAGAGGTTAATAGATACTTTCCCTCTAACCAGGTCCATGCTATCACCCCTCCAAAATGTGAGGTAGCCCATACTATTGTTACTAATTCATACATTCATCTTATATCTTATTCAAGACCTCTTCAACATATGTGCTTACATGTTCAATTAAAAGCATCTAGGGTTTGCACTTGTGGGACTCTAAGGGATCAAATCACCAGCATGAGAAATTTAATTTCAGATTTACAAATTCAAAATCAGATATTACATGAAAAGATCACAACATTGGAAAATTAGAATATAATACAAAATCCTTAAAGGCACCCTAGTGTCAATCATATTTATGCACCTTCACCAAGTCAATTGGTTACAAGCAATGTTACATACAAAAACAAAAAATCATAAGTAATTCTACCACTAGTTATTTAAAAATAATTCAAAGATCAAATAAGAGTTAAAGTGAGGTACTAAGGGAAATTATGAACGCTAAATTGATCAAACTACCTCCTCTACATCTAGTGAGAAGATCCATATATTATTGTGCATATCATAAAATGCATGGGAATCACACATATTCATATTTGGCATTAAAAACACATATATAATAGATAATTGCTAATGAGTACCCTATATAAGGTAAATCAAGAAATTATTCCATAGTGACATAGGAACACATTCACAAAGGGTCAAATTAAAAAATAGTAAAAAAGTGGTTACCAAAGCATAATTTAGAACAACAAAAGGATCAAAAAGCAAAATTAGAGAAACAAATAATACCAAAAACATAGATAATGAATGAACAAGCTACAAATCTACCTCTCCAAAATGATTCTCAACTTTCAAAGTAGTATGGGTTTGGTCAACAATATCTACAACAATTTGATTATCAAGGTCAAGGGTTGGGAAAACATGCTCAAGGCATCACTACTCCTATTCTAGTAGTTGATAATGTTTGTTACCAAGGTTTGGGATTTATTGAACATTTTAAGGAAAAGCATTCATAGACACAATTTATCAAAGGAAAATATCTAGATACAATAAAATTCAACACTAACATTCCATTGGTTCAAGATTAAGATGATAATGATGATTGGAATAATACAGGTTATTATGATTTCCAAGATACCAACAATAAATTCAAATATTCAAAGTCATATTTTCAACCATTCCCTCATGCTTCACAATCATGCATGATTCCTTTGTTTGATATAAGACACTATGATAGGGAGTCTCCCATGAGACTCATCAGTTAGTATCATCTCTTCTCATCCTTACTTGTACATAGCTTTTTTTAAAATATTCTTGTACATAGTATTTTTATGATTGATTATACATAGCTTAAAACTTTCTAAAATCCAAAAATAATATAACATTTCAAAAAAATACAAAAAAATTCAGATATGTCAAAAATAACAAAAACATTTTGATTGTATGCATCATCCATGATTTACATTGTTACTACTATGCTAGGACTTACATTTACTATATCATGTTACTGTATATCAATTTATCTACATTGCCATGATTCAATTAAACTTATGTGAGTGTGTGGAGTGACATCTAGCTACTCAATTTATTCACTCTGCCCATTGAGGAGACATCCTACTTCTACATTTAAGACACACATTAATATATATTCCCCCTGGGGGCATCTTCTACATGACTACACCATCCCAGTTATGTCATTCCTACACTACACACTCCAAGTTATCATGCTGATGTATATTACTTACTAGATTATATAGATTACTATATCAACATTTCACTAGTATATAGCACTTGTGTATCTCTTAGAATATACCTAATCTTGTACTAAAACATCTCTTGCATACTTTCACTCTTGCTTTGACTAGTTAGATGTGATTCTATCTGTCTATTTATTACATGTTTTCTCTTCTTTCTTAGTGTATCTTGTTGGATTGTATTTCTAGTTCCAGCTTGTCTCTTATATGTGCCTTAGGACATTTTCCAATGTCTTTTGCTTCTATTCATGTGCATGCCTTAGGACATTTGCCAATGTCCTTTACTTGTACTCTTATATGAGCCTATGGCCCTTGTGCCAGCATTGCTTGTTTCACTTGCATGTGTATATGGCATTTGAACATGCCTTGTATGCTTACTTTCTATTTTGAGTGACATGTGCCCATGTCCCTTATATGTATATCCCCTTGGCTACCATTGTATGCTTCTTGATTCTTGTTTTTTGTGCTTTCTTCTTGATTGCTTCTTAATTATTATAATTATATGATCTATATCATGCATTTTACTATTCTCTTAGATACTATGATGGACATCATGCTCCATCCCTCCATGAAAACTAACAACTTATAAATTAACAAATAAAATTTTTAGTTTAAATTCAACTAAAGAATAGTGGACATGTTATTACATTGTTACAACTATCTAGACATACCCCTGTTGATCTAACAATATCTTAAATCAAACCATGCTATATCTTGAGATATCTTGTTGATTACCATTGCTATATTATATATATTCCCATCTTAACACACTTGAAGTGCTTCTTATTTTGAGGGTAGTCATTATAAATTACCTATTCCTACCCTCAAAAAAGGGGTAAAAAAATAGGTGTTTTGCTATAGAGATAAGAGTTCCTAATCGGTCTAAAAATCTAGTTTTAGAATAACCAGAACAACAACTAGTCATCAAACCACTCATAATAGACCAGATAGACAATCAAGATTCTAGATCAGTGATCAGTTTTAGCCCAAGACAATAGCTCTGAGGTTGGACTACAACACTGGACACTAAGGTGTTCAGTTTTGGTGCTCCTATCTAAATAATAAAAAATAGGTTTTCTAAAATAGGCATAAAGGTAGGTTTATCTATAGTTTTGCACAATCAGACCAATTTAGATCAGTAGTTTTCAGTACAATTTTATTAGAGAATCTAGACAGAAGGGGCATCATGTGTGATATGATTGGTTCTCACTTCTAGTTTTAGATACAACAGTTGGTATAACTTCCAAATTAGAAGCCATGTTTTAGACACCATTGATTGGGGGTAGATTGCATAACACTTTTGCTTCTTTTATTTAAGTTTGTAGCATTACCCAAGAATTCTTAGTAGTTGTGTGCCTTATTCTATCTACAGGTGGTTGGAATCATTTCAAAGTGGATTTCATACAATTCTAACCTCTACATTTTTTGAGTACCTGAGTTCTCGAGTGGCTTTCACATAAGCCAAATTTTTAGTTTTGGAGTGGCTTTCATACAAGCCTAATCTCCATCTTTTCCAAGTTTTCCAATATTGACCTAGATTATAGTTCACATTTGGTTATCCACACCACATTTTCAAATTTTTAGAGCATTCATGGGCTTTAGAAACCATCTCATATGAAATACTTCTTCATACGGGTATCGGTTTATAGCTTCACTTTATGAGGCAATGATGGAGCCAAAGGGATAGCTTTTATATTCCTTAGACACCTATTCAAAGGGGCTGGACACATCATCCAAACATAAATTAACACACACATGATCATCTAACTTCACTCAGTAGGCAATGATGTAGGCAAAGGGTTAACCTTTTCATTATTGAGCCACTTTTTAGAGAATTAAACACTTATCTCCATTCATGATATAAATTTTGATAAAACATCATCCATCACATCCTGAATTATTCATCCATACTCAGTATCACAATATATTTAGTATTGGTTCACATACCTGGTGAGGTGTATTTGTTCCTTTCCCTTCCTCTCTCTTAACCATTTTTATGCATTCTTGTTTTATATTGCATATAATAAGAACTGATCTACTCTTTATTTTCCTTTCACATATTCAAACTTACACAATGTTCTCTACTTTCATCAAATTGTGCAACCTAGGATTTTTTTTAGCTCCTACAATTTGACACAATATGGAGTCATCTCTCAAGTCTATGGGAACTTGTAAAAGAGATCAATCTCTAGTATTATGAGGGATATCTCCCTAGATATTCTTTGAAATGCTTGTAAACTACTCTAATGTTTTCTTATAGGGAAAGAGTTATAAATTTTCAGAAAAGGGAATTTATACTAAAACAGTGGTCCACCAAGATAAATCCCATAGACTATCACACTCATACTAAACAACAAAGCTTTCTAAGACCAATTCTATGCATTGAAGGATATTAACATAGTGTTTTGATGTGAAGGTAGCATACTTGGGATAATCAACAAGATAACTAACCTAGGGGCATATTTCAAACCATAAAGATAATTGCATACTTGAAAAAGAGCTTAGTACATTTATCACACTTCACATGACTTGTTAAAATCAGAACTCTTGCTTAAACATGAAGGATAAAGGGAGTAATGATGATACTATCACTTAGCTATTTAATAAATCACTCACACACTTAGACAAAATGTTCACAACTCAGAATTAGAATTGTATTCAATGTTAAAAGGTAAAGTGTAATGTCATATTATCAGGGCTTCACCATAACAACTATGTATGTTTCTATAATAACCCAAATGGCTTCATTTATAGAACTTGGAAGAAGATGAAGAGGAGAGAAGTTGAAGAGGCACAAGGACAAGTGTCTAAGGGTGAAAATTAGTTAAAATTCATGTGGATCATATAGAAAAAGAGTTATAAAATTTATTTACACATCATTATGTTCCCAAATAATCCTCTTCTCCAAATGTTGCATATTAATCTTCTTAATCATTATTTCTTGTGAAATTACATTCATGATGGACTTACTTTTGAGAATTCCAAAGTGATTTAGGATAAACGTCTCATGTATGTTGATGAGATGGGGTTAAAAAGATGATTCCACATAAATTTGGAGTTTTCTTCATCATGAAATTCTCTTAGACAAGCTCTATCATCAACTATCATCAAGATCACTTTCTAATAGGCATTCTTAACACTTGGCATAAGAATATTTACATCCTTCCTAACTGATCCATACTAGGGGTCTTGTGACACATGTTGGGACACCTCATATGCTTGGCTTCATTATAAGCATTATAAAAATTCACCAAACTTGAGTTTTCACCTTGTCCATTATGTCAATCTAGATGCCAATTTAGATAGGCTGAATAGAGAGAGCTAGTAGAGGCATTTTTGAGTATTTACAAGGTCTAAAAATGGCACGGATGGTTATCTCAAGTCCCAAGCTACCTCCAAAAGTGCTTGACATCTCATGGTCATCTTTAGGACCTATAAAACATAAGAAAATGTCAAGAAAACCTTATTTTTGCTCCACTTGTATGGATTTAATACAATCCAATTACATGGATTTGACCCTCATGGGGTTAAAAATAACTTATTTTTTATCCTCAAGGTAAAATTAATTAATATAGATGTACTTTGAGCCTCATTTCTCTAGTGGAGTCCTTATGGAGGGTTTGCAAGGGTTTTTGGTCACTTTTAGTATTAGCCTTTGTTCATAAAGGTTATACATTGAACTCTTGAAAAAATGATACTGAAGGAACCTCAAGGACCTTCTCCATCTTCTCCAAATAGTTTAAGGTACCATTAAAATAGCCATGAAAGTTCTAAGCCTTCAAACTAGTCATTTGAGTCCTTTTCCTATAATTCTATGAGGTCTGAGGGATTTCAAGCCAAGAATTGGCTTATCTGATTATCCTCATACATACCAATGGTTTAAGAACTTAAATTTCACCTTCACGAAGGTGATACAAATCAATTATATGTCTCCCTAAGGCCCAATTTGAAAATGACCATTCATTTGAGACTACGTCTACTCTTTTCCTTACCATAATGGATACAAACCTCCTTATGTGGAACATTTTTCCTAATCTCAAACCTTCTAAGTTGTTTTTTATGTTTCCCTAGGTGTGATCTAGCTATATAAATCTTCACTTGAACTCTCTTTTCATTATAGTCACCTACCTACCACATTTTCCCTAAACTAGTGGTCTCATGCATGGAAAAACATCCCTTTCTCTGAGATAAAATAGAGAGTATTAACACCATTTATTTAAGATTTTATAGTCTTTATTAGTTCATGAGGATAGATTTTACCAATTTTCAGGGCTTAACTCCTCCATTGGACCCCCAAACTCATCAAATTCCCAAGGTAGACCTCTTTAGGTGTACTATTGTGTGAGGCCTTAAGGTTGACTGTGTTTAGGGTTTAATGAGTTGTCTTGAGCTTGGTTTGGGATTTTGAAACAAAATAAAACCTCTCCTTATGCTTTCAAGCTCAATTAAATTATACTCCACACTTTTCCAAGGTTAATCTCGCTCCTTTAGCACTAATACATCATTTCACCTCACTAACATATTTAGAACTAAGACGTCTTATAAAACCTACCTATAGGTCTGAGTTAAAACTTTGTTTTATGATTTTTGGGACTTCTCTCCATGTTTATTATACTATAAACAATATTCATGCCTTCCCTTACCTAGATACTTTCAAATCATGCATCAATCCAATATTTTGGTCTTTAAAGAGGATACCCCTACCTTGACTAGGCTAAGACCCTATTTATTCCTATATGTGCATATTCTTAGTCACCCTACAGGCTATCAAAGTCCATTTGGATCATGCTGGTGGAAGTAAGAAGGTTTACTTGCCCAAACTCCCATACCTTTTTCACACCCTGTGAACATGGACAATGTTTCAAGTTAACCCACAGGTCTAAGACATCTTTTGCCCTACTTGTAGGCTCTCATGTGAGAATATGGATTCAAAGAGTGTATAAGGCCTTTTGGTTATCCTCATAGCATCATATTATATTCATTTAACTCACTTTAATGCTCTATTTGAGTTCAAAAACCCTTTTTACTCTTGATTGAGTTCACACCCTCAATATTGCTAACTATAGGTGTATTTTTTCAAGCCTATAGGTTGTATTTAGGATCATTTAAATCATGGTAATGAAGTCTAGGGATTTTTAAGGTTATATTTAGCTCAATAGTACTCACACTATGACCCTAGTTTCTTATTTGGAATCCTCAACACCATCTCTTTGTGCCAATCATTGAAACATTACCTTCATTGTATACTCTGCCCTGTGTATAGATAAGGGGTAGGCTTAAAAGGTCATTTCATGCAATAGAATTCTTCATGACCTAAGTGCTCCAGACTCATTCTTGATTTGTTTGGAATTATTTCCCCTTGCAAGAGTAGGTCTAAACTCCTTCATGTAAATTTTAGGTGGTAGCCTCCTTCCAAATCTTGTAGATAACACTGTCTACTTTCAGTGGTTCACTAGAAACCTTTGAGGGTCTAAAAAATAATCTCATTTTTATCCTTTCAAGCTCAAAATTGGCATAGTGTATTTTTTGTAGGTGGGAATAATAGGCCAAAAAATTAGGGGCATTGATAAACCATTTGGTTAGGCTATGCACTAATCTAAAAAAAAACCCAAGGACTTTTGTTTGGTCCATTTATGGACTGAGAGGACAAAACTCAGTGACTTAATGTTTCAAATTAAAATCCCACTTATAGTCCATTCTAGTCTTTATGGCATGAAATACATGACTCTTGATAATGATATAACCTCAAACACACATACCACCATGCATTTCATGACTCACACCTCTATACAACCTCTTAGAGCTCAAACATAAGATGACTGTAAGTACCAAAGTAGTGAACAAGGAATAGATGGACAATCCTAGCTTTGAAGGAGTATGCTAATTTAACCTTTTCAATGAAAATAAGAAATAGATGAAAAATTATACCCATATTTAATGAAATTTAATAAAATTCTACCTAGAATCAAATTGATTTTTCATAGAGGAGGAGGCACCAAAATGAAAATTCTATTTATGGATTTGAAGTATACTCAGAGTAATATCCACCCCCAAAACCATTCTTCCCAACTCCACCTGTATGATCCATACCAAGTGTTTGAATTTGAAATTATTTATATTTCAAAGAGAAAATGGATGAAACATGAGAAAAAATAAACTTTATGATGAACTCTCTAAACTCCAAGCATGGAAATGGGTGTGAGGAGGTGAAGAGGCACTACACCCATATTTTTAGCTATAGGTGAACTCAAAGGAGTCTGTAAAAGTGCCAAAAAATAAGGAAAACTACCATTTCCTGATCATAAATGATTATATAATTATAAATTGACTAATTATGACATTAATTAACCTTATCCACATTCATATCCACCTTTATGACATATTTTGTAACTCCCATCATTCGTATAAGTCAATTAATGAGCTAGAAATGTGGCCAAATGACCCTTTTTGCACATGAGACCTAGAAAATGGTTAATTTATGAATTTAAAACACATTATAACCTATAAAATAAAATTTTATGACATTTCCAAAATATATTTGGCCTTTGAATAATTTTGACCATGGTTGATCAATGTTGACTTTTGTTGACTAGGCCAATACTAGGAGAATGGACTTCAACAAGAATTAGGGGAAGGATGAGTAAGATAATATAATAAAATAACACCCTATAAAACACATGGTAACCTTTTTAAAAGTTAAAAAATAGTATGGGTTGATCCAAATTTTACTTTGGGTCAAACTTAGTCAACATTCTTGGTGATTCCTAGGTGTGGCATACCAGCTATGCCTAAGACCAGTTGCTTAATCCTTACATTGGGCCATAGAGTTTCTATAATAATTAATCAATGCTTAATTGAATTTGAAAAACACACCAATCTAAAGGAAAATACACACCACAATACACACTCTAGGGGAACACACATGTGCTCAACTAGAGCACTTAGGGAACATAACCAAAGGAAAACACACACTTATGCTACTATTTACAAAACTACCTTACAAGGAATAATAAAAAAATTTAGATGTATCCCATTAATAGGGATATGCAACTCTTATCCATTTATCTTGGATAGTTAAAAATAGTTCCTTTGTTTTCACTTGCTAATGATGCAAGGTCCACTCCATAAGGCATCAAATTTTGTATGTCTATCTAGTTTTACTCTATCTTCATCCCATTTTAGGAATACATCACCTTCTTTAAACACTCTTATACTTTATCTCTAGTCAAAATACTTCTTAATGAGTACTTGATGGTGTTCCATATTCTTATGTTCATTTCCCCTTGCTTCTTATAGTTGTATTAGTTTCATCAATCTAATTTCCATTGGAGTATTCTCAAGTAGTTCCAACTAATGTGTGAGCTCTAAAGTAGGCAGTTCTTGAGATATGGAAAATCTAGCTTCGTTTCCATAAACAAGTACAAAATTAAAATTTTCAATTGACCTCTTAGTGGTGATCCTATCAGCCCATAAGGGTATCTATAACTTGGTGTGCCATGCCCTTTGATTGTTTTCCAATGTTTTGTTGATAATCTTGATGAGATTCTTATTGGTAGACTTGGCCAATCCATTAACTTAAGGGTAATAGTTAGATGAGGTTCTCAAGTAAACACCATTCCTATTTTCCCAATCAAAATTTTTAGCACTCATAAAAGCAAGTGAATTATCAAAAATGATGGTATAGGGAACTTCAAACCTTGTTATGATTCTTCCATAGAATTCCAAGATAACATTTTCAGTTGACTCTTTTAATGAAACAAATTATACCCATCTTGTGAAGTAGTCAAT
The DNA here is from genome assembly GCA_037957365.1 of Torreya grandis. Taxonomy (NCBI): domain Eukaryota; kingdom Viridiplantae; phylum Streptophyta; class Pinopsida; order Cupressales; family Taxaceae; genus Torreya; species Torreya grandis. The sequence goes on along the minus strand of JARHVA010006470.1, from coordinate 563,212 downwards.
TGTAGTCAATATCCATTTGTGTTTATCACTTGATGGTGGATTGATCATACTAATGAAATCAAGGCCACATTTCATGAAAGGCTAGTCTACTTGGATAGGATTCAATAAAAGGGATACAAACTTTTGTTTACCTACAAAGAAGGCACATTAAGGACACATCTTAGCCCAATTATAGTAATCCTTGAAAAGGCTAGGCCAATAATAGACAGTCCTCATTATATTTATTGTTATTATTTTAGGGGAGAAATGACCTCCATCTACACCATCATAAAACTTTATTAGCAGCATACCAAACTGATCATTGTTAACACTTCTCAATAACACACCATTCACATCTTTTTGAAAGAGAATACCATCTACAAGACAATAAGGAATGGTTTTCAATCTAAAATACCTTCTTTGAGACTTATTAAATCCATTGGAACACTTACCATTTTGTAAAAATTCAATGATATCTTGTGTTCAACTTTGAATTGGGATGTGATTAGCTAATTGGGGATGAGCTTGATTAACCAAGACTTCCCCTTTTGGCCTTTGAATATCTAAGACTAAATGTTCACATAACCCTTTCCATCTCAACAAGTTTTTTATATTCATATCAACGTCATATTACATTACCTTTATAATCCACCTAGCTCTCTTTTCATTGAGATCTTTGCGTAGAAGAAACTCCTTGGTGATAAGATGAGAGACCATGACATGTATCTTGTTATTTGAAATCATGTGTCTAATTTTTTTCAATCCCATTATCATAGCTAGAGCTTGCTTCTCAACAAATGTATACTTGAACTCATAGTCCTCCAATCCTTGGCTAAAAAATGTAATTGGTTGTTCTATTTACTCATCATTCTCTTGCATGACAATAGTTGAGATTGTATCAATATTAGCAAAGGTATAGAGTATGAAATCTTTGATGAATTTTGGATTTAAGAGAGTAGTATATTGTGAAATTTCTTGTTTCATTTCCTCAAAACAACTCTTACCTTATTTTATCCAAGCAAAAGCTTGGTTCTTCTTGAACATGGCTGTGATAGGTTTCACCAAAGTTGCAAAACCTAGAATGAACCTTCTTAAAAAAAATTGTTTTACCCAAAAAACTTTGAAGTCCTTTTTTTGTAGAGGCAAAGACAAGCCTAAGATGTATTCAATCCTTTTTAGGGTTAATAGACAAGCCTTATTTTGAAATAATATGACCAAATAGATTAATTTAATGGACAACAAAGAATGTAAAACAAAGATATACTTCTTTGGATTAAGAGATACTCCATACTCTCTAAACTTATCAAACACTTTCCTTATATGTTTCATATGATCATTAGCATCTTTTGAAAAAATGGTTATATCATCAAGTTACACAAATAATATCTCATTGATCAAACCTTTAAAAAGCCATATCCATTGCCCTTTAGAAGGTAGCTCAAACATTATAAAAACCAAAAATCATATTCTTATAAGCAAAGTTTCACTTTTTTGTAGTAAAATATATCTTAAACTAATCCTCTTCATTCACCAATATTTAGTTGTAGCCTGAATAGCCATCAAGAAGTGAAAAACATTGAGAACCTAATATAACTTACAAAATTTGCTCCATAGAAGGTAGTGGATGATGATCCTTGAGAGAAACCTTATTAAGGTCCCTAAAATCCACATAAATTATAATTTCTCCACTCTTTTTTTAGATAGATACAAGATTAGCTACCCAAGTTGAGTTCTTGATAGGAAAGATAATTCGAGACTCAATCAACTTGGTAAGATCCTTCTTCATGAGTTCCTCTATCTTGGGATTGATTGGCCTTTATTTTTACCTAACTAGTTTAGCTCCAAGTTATAACTCAATGGTGTGATGAGATATACTTGGATCAAACCCTTTCAAATCCTTATATTCCCAAGCAAATAAATCATGAAACTCTTTACATAATTCAATAAAGGCTTGCCTTTCAAATGGAGAACATATCTTACCAATTTTTAGAAGTTTATCCTTAAAGATCATGATTCCTTCACAGATCTCTTCTTTTGTGGACATGCTCACCCTTTCCTTCCTATTTTGATCATCCTCATTGAAAACACTCTGCAAAGTAACTAGACCTCTAGGTATCTTGTTTATCTTCAGCTAAATGACTTGCTCTTTATATTGATTTTGAAACTTCTTTTGCTTTTTTGAAGAGAATTCTGCCTTATTTTGCAAGAAATGGGCAATGTGTTTATCATTTTCAAACACTTTCCATGACACTTCATTATACATAATAGAGGGTCTCACAATGACCTTGATATGAGATTGATCTTCCTTTTTGCTTAAATTATCAACTATATCAAAGTGTTCTTCTATGATAGCCAACCTATCAACATGTTTATTTTAATCTCTTGGTATAGGTTGTATGCTGAAGGCATCAATGTCCTCAATTAGATCCCACACCCTATGCTTGTAGGACTTAAGAAAAGGATTTCCTTGCTTGGTGTATGACCAATTCACTATCCCCATATACCTTCAAATTCTTGATTCCCATTTTCTTTTCCCATTGGAGACCGTGAACTAAGCCTTCATATTTTACTACATTACAAGTACAACTAAAATGGAATCTATATGAAGAATAGTATTGGTTATTTTATGGGAATACTAATATAACACCAGCCCCTACACCTACTTTGCTTCTTAAACCATCAAAAAACATTTCCCATATCCCTTGAAGTTCATGATCCTCATTAGTGATTGAGGGTATAGGAGTATTTTCCGCATGCATACAATAGACTCCCAAATCAATTTCTTCTACAGATGCATAATGGTCATGATCATATATTTGAGTACCATACTTATCAAGGAAAAGGTTAGAAATACCTTCAAGGGGAAGTGGGATTCACCACCAATGACACCTTCTTCTTCTTCTTTTCCTTCACTAATTATACAATTCTGCTTTGAATTTGTCTCAACATATGGTTCAATATGGAACCTTGCCAAGGGATGTGTTATTATAGTTAATTTAGCTCCATATATTATTCTAAAAGCTAGAAAAGACCAATCAACTTCAAGGTACCCTCCAATCTTATCCATGAAGTCTCTTGACAAGCAAATGGCAAAATGAGTTGGAAGATCAACCACCACAATGTCTTATAAGATGGGGAAACTTGGACAATCATGCAAGAAAACTTTCAAACCTTTAACTAACCCCACCATATTGGCTGAAGTTCCATCAAACTACAACACACCATTATTATGAGGTCATACTTCAATCCCAACTTATTAGCAACCACCTTAGGCATAACTGTGGTACAAACTCCACTATCCATAATGCAATTGTGAACCAATTTATCTCCCATAATGAGTGTGAGGTAGAAAGGTGGAGGATTTTCAGATTTGGTGGAGGGCTCTAGGACATGAATTGTCATGTTGGCAAGGGCCACACCATGTTACCTTGGAGCTTTAGGGGATACATGAATGTTTGAGAGTTGTTCTTGTAGGAGTTCCTTTTAGCCAAGCATATGCAAGACTTCCCAAAGAGAAATAATTGTCTTGGTATTCTTCAAAGAATCAATAATGTTTAGAGAAGAAGTATTCACCTTGTCTTGAATTCTTGAAGTCAATGAGTGATCTAGAACTTTTTATATTGGAGGTTTGGTAGCCTTGTTCACATTTTGACTTTGAAGAGTAATGTGACTAGTAAGATATATTGCATTGGTACTTGTGCTTTGTGGCCTTGGAGAGGCACTACTTAGAGTCACGTATATTATTAGAGTGTCTCATAAAGCCCTTTTTTTATCCATTGTGTTGGCTGTAACTGATGTATTTTGATTCAACACATAATTATCTTCCTCTTAGAAATTCATAAGACTAGTCACTTGGTTGCTACCCTCTTCATGAACATCCCATTGCACACGATATTCTTCTTCTGCTATAATGTAAGGAGTAGCTCCTTCTTGAGTTATCAAAGCTTAGAAATTTTCTCCACCATCATACACAAATTGACTTTGAGATTATCCCCAATGATATAAATGTTCCTCTCCTTAGATTATATTAGTATGGACTAGAATAATATCTCTTGTGGAGGGAGTAGAAGTAGGATTATAAGAATTGGGTGGCCTATTGAAACCTTGTTGACCTTGAACTCTTCCTTGGTTATTATATTGGGGTGGAGGTCTATAGCCTTATTGAGGATAGTATTGAGGATTGGGTGGAGCACTTGCATACATTTGTGCTTGTTTGAGCTAGGATTGCAAAGAATGAATCATCTCATCCTTATCTATGGAATTATTGATCCAAAACACGTAAGTTCTGGATGACAAATATTTCAATAGCATGGAAATAACACAATAACAATGGATTCTCTAAGAAGAGACATCGTATTACTTAACAACTATAATAAAAATATAGGCTTATCTCTAAAAAGAGATGTTTTCTTGAATCAAAAAATTGTAGATACAGAACATACGCTTATCTTTGAGAAGAGATGTATGCCTTCCCTTTTCAGGTTACAATGCATTTATACATATTTTTGAAAACATCAAGAGATTAAATGGCTTGAGGAATTAATGGTGACCTTTTAAGAATGAGTGGCTCAAGAGAAATAAAAAATTTAAAATAGTACAGCACTCGAGGACATAATGGCTCAAGGAAATAATTGTCATCAACAATGTGACTTCCAAGAATGAAAACAATACAAGATTCAAGGAATTAACTATCACTTGAATGGTCACCCAAATGGTTGCCTGGATCATTTCTGCCACCTAAGTGGTAACCCAAAGTGTTTCCTAGATCATTCTTCCCTCCTTGAAAAGTAATGATCCCCATTGTGTCACCATTCCCCATTAGGTATTGTAGTTGTGTCTTGAATTTATTCCCAATGTGTTAGGTTGTGGAGCTAAAAGCTTCACTGATGCAAAAATTAGAGGAGGTTGCTAAAGTGTCACAGACACCAGCATTGGTTAGGCCAACCGATGTCGGTCAGTATTAGATCGGAAGAGCAAATGAAATCGGTCAGGGATCAGCTAGCATTAGTCACCTCCAAGCAGACAGGGACTGACGTCAGTCACCTGTGCGGTTTTAGAACTGTCAGTTACATGAATAGTTTGTTAATAAACTGAGTATTTACATGTTAAGAGCCAATTTTAGACTTAAAGTTGTGGATATAATTATTGTAATTAGGTGTCTAATTATTATTTACATGAGATCTATATAATAGACTCATGGGCTGTATTGTAATTTGTGCTAGTTTGAGTTGAGCAAAGTTAGCTCCTTCTGTGTGTGAAGTGAGCAAGGGTGTTCCTCCTAGTTCCACAGCAGTACCAAGTGTGGGTGCTGGTTTTAGAGAATTAGAAGGGTTCTTCATGTATGTAGGATCTTGGTCAGCAGGTGTGTAAGGCTACATTTAGAGATCTACATGGTAAGTAATATCATTGATCTGCAGGTGTATGTGTGTGCAAGGTCTAGGTTTGCAGGTGTGCAGAACTAGGTTGATCTACAGGTGGTAACAAGATCAAGGTGATAGCAACATAATACGGAGCAGTATCAGGTGGGATCTACTTGGAGTACGGTGTGTACCCAGTTATTGAGCAAAGAGGAAGGCAAGTTATTTCCTTCCATAAGTAAGGTCTATTGAGTTGTAGGTTGTTGCAAGTATAGGGGAGATCTACTTGGAGTATGTTGAGTACTTGGAGTGCATGGAGCACTTGTGGAGTGTTTGGAGCACTTGTGTACTGGCAGTAGTGGATACTGACTAGTTGGAGGTGAACACCAACTCTGTGTTTGAGTTGTGTGCTGGGACCATAAGAGAGAGAGATTTGAGGAAAGAATTACTATACACTTGAGGTGTGGGAAGCCTCTGAGAGGTGTGAAGAAGAAGTGACATCTTCTTTATTGTATTCTTTTTTAGATGAGTATTAATACAATTGGGTATTATCTCTCATATTTTGTGTTGTTTCTAATTTCGAGTTGCTTGTTACTTCTGGTTAATTTTGCATATTCAATTGCTTGTATTTGGTAATCAATTGTGCTTCTGTATTTCCCAACAAGTGGTATCAGAGTTAAGGTTGCAAGGAGCAGGTTTGTGTTTGGTTATAGGTCACTCTTAGGGGTTTCTGATTGAGTGGGAGTATAGTAACAGTAGAAGAAAGTACACTAAGAATGGAGGAACTGAAAAGCATGAATGGTCAATTATGGTCTTATAAAAAGAAAGAGCAGGTAAAGAAATATTGTTGGTTGGTAGCAGATCAACATGAATGAACTGAAGAAGTAGATGTTGTAGGTATTATTGCACAAGATGCTTTGGGATGTTTCTTAGATAAAGTTGAATCTTGGTTAATAGATTTTGTTGCCTCTTTCCATGCAGCCCCAAGTAGAGGGGTTGGTGAGCCTTGTCAAAGTATTGGCAAAGGGGAAGTGTTGCTGAAATTGCAGGCGGGCAACACATGGGTGTTGAAGAAGGTCATGCAGGTCCCAGTCTTGGAGATGTGGCTAATTGCTTCAGGAAAGTTGGGTGATGAGAGATGTATAGTAACTCTCACAGTAGATTCTTGGAATGTTACCAAGGATGCACTTGAATTAGCATGTGGTAAGAAAGCATGTACTCTTTATCTACTTGCTTGTATTACTAATTCCACTTCTATTGCATAGGTGTGGCTTTGTAGGTTTGGTCACATAAGTGAGAAGGGAATGGATGTTCTTAAGTCAAAAGGGAAGAGTTTAGCTTCAGAGAGCATAGACTAAGATTTTTGTGAGTAGTGGGATGCTATAAGAAAGGATTGTGTTTATTGTAGGAAAAAAAAGACTGATGTATTTAATAAACTTAAAAAATAGAAAGCTTTGGTGTTCTTAAAGGAGATGATGGATAGAGATTAGTGGATGGGGCTGAGTAACTCTGAGCAGGGTGGTTTGGACATGGTTTTGATCCATGGAGAGCTCACGGGTAAAAAGTCATCACTCACAGGTGAACACAGTTACCGGTATTGGTCAAGGGGAATCAACGTCAAATAGATAGGTACCAACATTAGTCATGTGCAGACCAGAGGAGTCAATGGTGTCAGGTAGGTGGAGACTGACATCGGTAGGATAACCAGTGTTGATGACCTAGATAGTCGCATGGAACTGACGTCAGTTGGATGCAGACTGTGTGGTGACCGAGGTCAGTCACTGAGATGAATTTTGGGTGGACAACAAGCTGTCAAGGAGTCTCAAATGCCCATATGGAGGATTGAAAGTGAAATTAAGCCTCAAATTCATTGTTCCTCTTCTTTATACTAGTTGCTAATTGTAGAGCAAGAAGGATCTAGGAAATAGTGGGAGCATGGCATGAATAAGATATAGGACCAAACGGGAGATTTGGTAGGGTTGCCAACCGATATGAAAGCACTGAGATGAATGGATACCTTGGTCAAAGAATAGAGAGAATGGACATGTGAGATGGAAGGCCAAGTCATATGGTCTTGAGGAAGCTGCAGGACAGTGGTACAGGTTTTGACAGGTGGATGACAAAGCAAGGCTTTAGTCAATGTCAGTGTAACCATTGTGTTTGTCTTACCAGGTGGATGATGGTCGTAACATTATCCTGTTACTATATGTGGATGATTTGCTAGCAGGTTTGTACATACAAGGTTTTTTTGAGCTAAGGGTAAGGTTACTTCAGTGGCATGTCATGAGGAATTTAGAGCAGCAAAATTCTTTGGCATGAGAGACATGGAAGATCACAGGTTGATTTTGTCTCCAGTGGGAGCTAATGTGAATCAGGTGTTAGTGAGGTTTAATATGCAAGATGCATAACGGGAGCACACCAAGCATTGGACAGTTTAGTGTCTGAAATCACATGAGGTTTGGTATAGACCTGAGTTTGGCCAAGTAGTGGGTGTGGTTAAAAAGTTTGGAGCCGATCTGGGAAAGAAGTACTGGAGGGCAGTTCAATGGATTCTTAGGTATTTGAGAGGGACTAGTAGTAAGTCAACATGCTATGCAAGGTCAAGTTCTTTTCTACATGTGTTTGTAGATGCGGATGTGGTAGGTTACTTAGATGATAGGAGGTGCACCATAGGTTGTGTGGTGCTTGGTCTTCAAGGTTGAGCTTGAAAAGGGATACAAGCTAAGAAACAAATTAGATGGGGTATAGGTACAGGTACAGTGCAGCTATTTATCTCAAAGTGGGAGATTGTTAGGTTGTGGAGCTAAAAGCTTAACTAATGTAGACATTGGAGGAGGTTGCTGAAGTGTCATAGACACTAGCATCGGTCAGGCCAACTGATGTCAGTCAGTATTAGATAGGAAGAGAAACTGACATCTATCAAGGATCAGCTGGTGTCAGTCACCTCTAGGTAGATAGGGACCGATGTCGGTTGCTTGTGTGGTTCTAAAAATATCAGTTGCATGAACAGTTTGTTAACAAATTGAGTGGTTGCATGTTAAGAGCCAATTTTAGACTTGAAGCTGTGGATCTAATTATTGTAATTAGGTGTCTAATTATTGTTTGCATGAGATATATATAATAGACTCATGGGCTATATTGTAATTTGTGCTAGTTTGAGTTGAGCAAAGTTAGCTCCTTCTCTATGTGAAGTGAGCAAGGGTGTTCCACCTAGTTCCACAATAGTACCAAGTGTGGGTGTTGGTTTTGGAGAATCAGAAGGGTTCTTCATGTATGTAGGATCTTGGTCAGCAGGTGTGTAAGGCCACATTTAGAGATCTACATGGTAAGTAAGATCATTGATCTATAGGTGTATGTGCGTGTGAGATATAGGTTTGTAGGTGTGTAGAACTAGGTTGATCTGCAGGTGGCAGTAGGATCAAGGTGACAGCAACACAACAGGGAGTAGTATCAGGTGGGATCTACTTGGAGTATGGTGTGTACTCGATTATTGAGCAAAGAGGAAGGCAAGGTAGATCCTTCCATAAGTAAGGTCTATTGAGTTGTAGGTTTTTGCAAGTTTAGGGGAGATCTACTTTGAGTACGTTGAGTACTTGGAGTGCATGGAGCACTTGTGGAGTGTTTGGAGCACTTGTGTACTGGCAGTAGTGGATACTAACTGGTTAGAGGTGAACACCAACTTTGTGTTTGAGTTGTGTGTTAGGACCGTAAGAGAGAGAGCTTTGAGGAAAGAATTACTATACACTTGAGGTGTGGGAAGCCTCTGAGAGGTGTGAAGAAGAAGTGGCATCTTCTTTATTGTATTCTTTTCTGGATGAGTATTAATACAATTGGGTATTGTCTCTCATATTCTGTGTTGTTTCTGATTTCTAGTTGCTTGTTACTTCTGGTTAATTTTACATATTCAGTTGCTTGTATTTGGTAATCAATTGTGCTTCCGTATTTCCCAACACGATGCACACTTAGAAGGGACTATGGTTTATGGAACTGTGTGGGGCTCGATTGTTCACCATTTTTGTCTGACCATCAGTCTGTGGATGGAAGGCTATGAACTTCTTTAGCACGGTATCTATTTACTTCTGTTGTTATGTTGTTAGGGCTATAACATCAACCCTTTTGGATTCTTGTGGCTTGACCACCATGAAAACAAATTTCTTGGCACTAAGCAGAGAGAGATGTGGAAGGTGGTACTTTTGGTACCCTATAGCACCATGTTCCAAGAGTGAGAGTGATTCATCTATTTCTTGATTCTTATATACCATGTCGATCATACATGAATGGTTGACCAAAGAGTATATCACAAACATCTAGATTGACCACATCACATAAGACCTCATCTTGGAAAGGTTATATTGCATATGAGAGAAGACATTGGTGGGTGACACAGAGGTCTCTCCCTGGGCTCAACCATATAATACTATATGGTTTTGGGTGAGGCTTCATGAATAGATTTAGGCTTTTCACAACATTAGTAGAGATTAAATTCTTATGACTTTGCTATCAAGAATGAAATGCAGAGGCTTGCCTTTCACCCATAACTTAGAGTGAAACAACCTTTCCTTGTCATCTAACATCTCATCATGTGTCTGTGATGAATCTATAATGGCTTTAGGATCAACATCTATAATTTCTTCTTCAACCTCTTTGACTGTAGGGTCTGTATGAGGTAGAGAAGTAGATGTTAAGGATGGTGACTTAGAAAGTAATGATTTGATAGCTTGACATTCTTCTTTGGAGTGAGTTCTAGATTTGTGATAACCACACCACTTCCTAGTCTTTCCTTCCTTTTACTTCTAATTTTGGCCTCGTGTTTGACCTTCTTTATCACTTTTCTATTTTGAAGACTGATTCTTTATATCTATTCTTCCATGCCTTTGCTCAATATTTATTGTGAACTTGTATGCCTCACTGATGGTTTCCAAATCGAAGAGTTCCATTTCCCCCTGGATGTACCATTGTAGACCACCATGATATTTGAGAGTTTTATGTTTCTCACTTTCTTGAATGCCTAGTCTTGTAGACAAAGAATGAAAAGTGTCTACGTAATCTTGCATAGATTGGTCCTTGCCTTGGTGAAGTTATTACCACTATATGTACAAATCATCATACGCGCCGATGGGATAGTATTCTTCTTTTACTACTTCCGTAAAATCATCCCAGGTGGGTTTTACCCCAAGGCCAATGATATCCATATTGAACCTCTTTTTGTACACTTCCCACTAGTTTTTCATGGGCAATGATGATTTCAAAAGAGCAAAAGTGATATTTTCTCCATCGGTGAACTTATTTATAGAGAAGTAGGGCGACAATTGATCCAACCAATTTTCCACTACATCATCATTGATTTTGCCTTCAAATGTGAGAATATCAAAATTTACCTGAACCTTGAAGGGTGTTGGGGCATTGAAAGGAAGCTCCCTCGATGAGGAGCGTGGATGTGTAGCCATAGAGCCAGAATTTCCCATCGAAAGTGTTTGAAGAATTTGAGTAAATTGTTGGAGCATCTGCGTTTGTTGCCACCGGAGGGCTTCATTCACCATTTCCTTGAAAGGATCAGATGTCTCAGTGTCATCTACCATTTGAGGTCATTTGGGGTGCACAGGTGGAACATTTGGAAGCTCTGTCACTTCCCACCCAAGTTTCTTATATTTTGACCTCATCCTTGGGAACATACACTCTCAAGACAAATTGCTCTGATACCATTGATCCAAAACTCAGAAGTTCTAGTTGATGAATATTTCAATAGCAAAAAAATAACATAATAACAATAGATTCTCTGAGAAGAGACGTCATGTTACTTAACAATTGCAATACAAATATAGGCTCATCTCTAAAAAGAGATGTTTTGTTGAATCAAAAAATTATAGATATAGAACATATGCTTATCTCTGAGAAGAGATGTCTACCTTCCGTTTTCAAGTTATAATGCATTTATACATATTTTTGAAAACATCGAGAGATTGAGTGGCTCAAGGAATTAATGGTGAACTTTTAAGAATGAGTGGCTCAAGAGAAATAATAGAATTAAAATAATATAGTGCTCGAGGATAGAATGGCTTAAGGAAATAACTGTCACCGACAATGTGACTTCTAAGAATGAAAATAATACAAGATTTAAGGAATTAATCAACCAAATGGTTGCCCAGATCATTTGTGCCACCTGAGTGGTCACCCAAAGTGTTGCTCGGATCAATTATCCATCTTATTGGGAGTGGTTTTAGGTTTGACATTAGTATTGAGAACTTGTGCTATGCTTGGGGATTCAACTGAATTATGAGACAATAAAGGCATGGAGACTCTTGGAAGTAATTTCCTAGCTTGTATCAAACTATTCTTAGCTTCAATAGATATCTAATATGCCTTGGGTAAGGTAAACCCTCCCATTAAATGCTACATCACTACCACATCAGTGCTAATAACATTGAGATAGGTGGGGAATATAAAACTTGGAGGAGGCCTCATAATAGGTGGTAGCTAATGCCATGTCCTTTGAAACCTTTCATTGAAATCTCCCATGGACTCATTAAGACCTCTCTTTATTATATTTAGTTGGTGAATTAGTGAAGTATGGTCACTCTTATTCTCAAACTTATTTACAAAAAACTCTCCAAAGCCATCCCAATTAGTAATACAACCACCTTCCAATGTCCTATACCAATCAAGTGCCTTACCCTTTAGAGACATGGCAAGTAGTCTAATAGCTATGTTAGATTGGGTGATATTATGGAAATTAAACAAGTTTGAAATGTCCCTAATATGCTTAGATGTGGTAATAGGACCTTTTACATTGAAATTAGAGATACTTTTGGTAGCATTGGGAGGAATAGGATCATATACAAGAAGTTTAATTGGATTTTGGGTGTTGAAGGCTAGGAAAGGATGTCTTCTAGCCATCTCTTCTTGATCTCATATCTCCTCAACTTCTTCTTCTTCTTCTTCAAAACCTTCTTGTTCAAGATCTCTAAATGTTAAGAATGATTTATGATGTTATTATTTAAGATGATCTTCAAATAGAGGGACTTGATTGAAGGCTCTACTAGAAGATGATCTAGTGAAGATCATGAAGTATAATGTGAAAAACATGATCTACAACTAAATATTCTCACCTTTTGGAGTCACCAAATGCTATATTAGAAATACTTCTTCAACTTTGGGCTTGTCAAGACTAGTATTCACCTTAACATGCAAGTAATTAGGACCCATTGTCCCACTGGGTGTGCCAAAACTATTGTCATTAAATTATACACCCTAGGATTATTTGTTTATCTCCTATAATTTGATACAACATGTAGTCATCTCTCAAGTCATGGGAACTTGTAAAAGAGATGAATCTCTAATATTATACGGGATAGCTCCTTAGATATCCTTTGAAATTATTGTAAACTACTCTAATGCTTTCTTATAGGGAAAGAGTTAGAAATTTTCTTAAAACGGAAATTATACTAAGAAGGTGATCCACCAAGATAAATCTCATAGACTATCACACTCTTACTAAACAACAAAGCTTTCCAACACCAATTTTATGCATTGAAGGATCTTAACATAGTGTTTCAATGTGAAGGTAGCATAATTGGGACAATCAATAAGATAATTGACCTAGGGGAAGATTTCACACTATAGAGATAATTGCATACTTTCAAAAGATCCTAGTACATTTATCACACTTCACATGACCTATTAAAATAAAAAATCTTACTTAAATATGAAGGATAAAAAGAGTAAGGATGATACTATCACTTGGATCTACAATAAATCAATCACACACTTGGATAAAATGTTCACAACTTAGAATTATACTTGTATTCAATGTTCAAAGGAAAACTGTAATGTCATATTAGCAGGGCTTCACCATACCAACTGTGTATGTTTCTACAATCGCCTAAATGGCTTTAGTTATAGAACTTGGAAGAAGAGGAAGAGGAGAGAATTTTAAGAAGCAAAAGGACAAGTGTTCAAAGGTGAAAATGATTTAAAATTAATGTGGATGATATAGAAAAAGAGTTATCAAATTTATTTACAGATCATTATATTCCTAAATAAGCCTCTTCTCCAAATGTGGCATGGCAATATTCTTAATCATTCTTTCTTGTGAAATTACCATCATGATGGACTTCCTTTTGAGCATTCAATGAGAGGGAGTTACAAAGATGATTTCACCTAAATTTGGAGTTTTCTTCATCATGAAATTCTCTTACACAAGCTCTATCATCACATATCATCAAGATCACTTTCCAATAAGCATTATTGACACTTGGCACAAGAATCTTTGCATCCTTCCTAACTGATCCATACCAGGGGTCTTGTGATAGATTTTAGGAAACCTTATATGCTTGGATTCATCAGAAACATCATTAATAATAAACAAATTTGAGTTTTCATCTTGTCCACTATCTAATTTTAGAAACAAGTTTAGAAAGGCTGAATAGAGAGAGATTTAAGATTCATTTGTGAGTGTTTCCAAGGTATAAAAATGGCATGGAGGATTTTTTAAAGTCCAAATCTACTTCCCAAATTTCTTGGCAGCTCATGGTCATCTTTAGGACCTATAAAACATAATAAAATGTCAAGAAAACTTGATTTTTGTTCCACTTGTATGGATTCCACACAATCTAATTACATGTATTTGACCCTCATGGAGTTATAAAAAAATTATTTTTTATCCTCAAGGTTGAATTCATTCATCTAGATGTACCTTGAGCATCATTTCTCCAATCGAGTCCTTATGGAGGGTTTGCAAGGGTTTATGATTAGTTTCAATATTTGCCTTTATTCATAAAGGATACACTTTAAAATCTTGAAAAAAAACCACTAAAGGCATCTAAATACATTCTAAATCTTATACAAATACCTTGAGGTCCCATGCAAAGAGCCATGATATTTTTAATCCTTCAAACTGGTCATTCAGGTCCTTTTCGTGTAATTCTGTGAGGTCTAGGGGATTTCAAGCCAAGAATTGGATTATATAATTATCCTCCTAAATATAAATGTTTTTAAAAATTAAATTTTACCTTCATGAAGGTGATACAAATAAATGATATGTCTCCCAAATTCCCAAATTTAAAATGACCCTTTATTTGAGACTAGGTCTATTCTCTTTGTTACCCTGATGGCTGTAAACCTCATTATGTGGAATATCCTACCTAATATTAAACACTATAATTTGTTTTTTAATGTTTCAATATGTTTTATATATTTATAAAAATCTTTACTTGAGCTCTCTTTTCCTTTTGGTCACCTACATACCACTTGTTCCCTAAACGGGTAGTCTCATGGATGAAAAAACTATCCCTTCTCTAAGACACAAAAAGAGTATTAAAACAATTAATTAGGATTTTTGAATATGTGGGAGTATTTATTATTTCATGAGGACCTTGTTTAAAAAATTTCAGGTCTTGAATCCTCCATTTGTCCCCCCAAATCATTAAATTCCCAAGTCAGACCTCTTTAGGTGCAAGATTATGTAAGGCCTTAAGGTTGATTGTGTTTGGGGTGTAATGATTTTTCTTGAGCTTGGTTTGGGATTTTTAAACATAATAAAACCTATCATTATTATTTTAATCTCAATTTAGTAGTCATCCACCATTTTATAAGGTTAATCTCACTCCTTTTGCACCAATGCATTATTTCACCTCACTAGCCTATTTAGGACCAAGACATCCTATAAAACCTACCTATAGGTCTGAGTTAAATATTTGTCTTATGATTTTTGGAACTTATATACATTTTTATTAGTCTATAAAACATATTCATGCCTTCCATTACCTAGATACCTTCAAATCATGCATCAATCCCATGTTTTGGTCTATAAAGAGAATACCCCTACCTTGACTAGGCTGAGACCTTATTTATGCCTATATGTGCGTATTATTAGTCCACCTGTAGGTTGTCAAGATAAATTTGGATCATGGTGGTGTAGTTAATAAATTTTAATTTTCCAAACTCCCATACCTTTTTCACACCCTTTGAACATGGACTGTGTTTCACAGGTCTAAGACATCTTTTGACTTGCCTATAGGATTTCATGTGAGAATATGGATTCAAAGAGTGTATAAGTCATTTTGGTTGTCCTCTTAGCATAATATTGTATTAATTTCACTCGCTTTCATTATTTTTTTAAGTTCAAAAACCCCTTTCACTCTTGACTGAGTTTACACCCTCAATACCTCTAACCGTAGGTGTATTTTCTCAGGCCTATAGGTTGTATTTAGGATCATCTGGATCATGGTAGTGAAGTATATGGATTTTTAAGGTTTTATTTATCTAAATATTAATCAAAATGGGACCCTATTTTCATTTTTTTAATCCTCAACACCATCTCTTTGTGTCAATCATTTAAACATTGCCTTCACTATATACTCTACCTTGTGTACAGATAAGGGGTAGGCTTAAAAGGTCATTTCATGAAATAAAATTACTTTTCATGACCTAAGTGCTTAATACTCATTATTTATTTTTTCAAAATTATTTCCCCTTGAAATATTAGGTCTATACTCCTTCATGCATAGTGTAGGTGGTAGCCTTCTTCCAAATCTTGTAGACAACACTATTTACATTTAGTGCTTCACTAGCAACCTTTGAGGGTCTCAACAATAATTAATTATTTTCATTTCAAGCCCAAAATTGTCATATTGGATTTTTTTACATAGGAATAATAGGCCAAATAATTAGGGGCATTGATAAACCATTTGGTTAGGCTATGCACTAATCCAAAAAAAACCCAAGGACTTTTATTTAGTCCATTTATGGAGTGAGAGGACAAAACTCAGTCACTTAATGTTTTGAATGAAAATCTCACTTATAGTCCATTCTAGTATTTATGTCATGAAATACATGAATCTTGATAATTATATAACCTCAAACATACATCCCACCATGTATTTCATGACTCATAATTCCATATAACCTCTTGGAGCTCAAGCATAAGATGACTGTAAGTACCAATGAAGTGAACAAGGAAGATATGGATAATCCTAGATTTGAAGGAGTATGATAATTTGAAAATTTCAATGAAAACACATTTTTAGACATGAATCCAAGCACAATAAAACTTCATGAAAATACTCCCATGTTGACAAAACTTAGGTTCTGCACTCATGATTGCCAACTTTGAGAAATAAGCACCATTGGGAAAACCCTTTTGAGGGCATTAGGAAAGAAGGTTTAATATGATTAAAATACCATGGATAGGAAATTATTCACATTTTAAAACACTTTATAAAACTCACACAACTATATTGAGTCCTAAAAATAAGAAATAGATGCAAACATATACCCTTCTTTAATGTAATTTCCTAAAAGGTTGCCTAGAGTCAAAATCATTGTTCATAGAGGAGGAGACACCAAAATGAAACTTATTCTTATGGATTTAAATTAAACTCATATTAATATCCACCCCCAAAACCATTATTCCCAACTCCATGTGTATGGTCCATACCAAGTGTTTAATTTTAACCTTCTTTAGCTTATAAAGAGAAAATGGAGGAAACAAGAGAAAAAATGAACTTTGTAATGAAATATATAAAATCCGAGCATGGAAATGGGTGTGGGGAGGTGAAGAGGCACTAAACCCATGTTTTTAGTTTCAAGTGAACCCAAAGAGTCTGCACAAGTGCCCAAAAGGGCCTAAAAACAAGGAAAACTACCATTTCCTAATCATAACTAATTCTATAACTATCACTTGAGTTATCATGACATTATTTTAGCTTATCCATGTTCATATACACCTTGATGACATATTTTTAACTACCATCATCTATATAAGTTAATTAATGAGCTAGAAATGTGGCCAAATGACCCTTTTTACACATGAGACCTAACAAATGGTTAATTTATGACTTGAAAACACATTGAAACCTATCAAAGGAAATTTTATGATATTTAAATAATAAATTGAGCCTTTGACTAAGTTTTACCATGGTTGACCAATGTTGAATTTTGTTGACTAATCTAGTACCAGGAGAATGGACTTTAACAAGGACTAAGGGAAGGATGAGTAAGACAATAGACCAACATAACACCCTACAAGACACATGGGAAGCTTATTAAAAGTTTTAAAATATTAGAGGTTGACCCAAATTTGACTTGGGGTCAAATTTGGTCAACATGCTCTCTATGCATATCTCACATTACTAACATCACACAGCTTTATGGGCTTCACCTTTCTAAGTAAGTTCAGGTATACTTTCTATTTTATTTTATCTTAGTATGTCACTTTGATTCATCACTATAATAAAGGTGGGGGGGGGAAATGTAGTCATATAAAATTAGTAAATTGAGCATGGCTAATGATGCCTAATCCATAGGTCCCTCTTGCTTTCTCTCATGACCCTCTTAGGCTTACTTTCACTTATTCCCAATCATTCATGGCCTTCCAAACTTGATCCCAGCTGAGCCAAGACCCTCTCTTCATGACTAATCGATCCCCCTAGGCCCTGTTAGCTTAGTAAAATACTACCCAACTTGGACACTAGTGCTAGACCCTAAGGTGTCCAAATTTTGGTGCTATTGTCTAAGTGCATCTTAGGACCCAATGGTCATTTCCTTATGGATCCTTATTTTTAATCATGTCAGCCTAACATGAATTCATTTAACCCATGACCAATATATCCATATATAATCCCATTCAAATATAATTTAGAAAGGGTTGGCAAATATCACTTGAGCAAGCAAGAATACAAACAAGACCACTCAAGCAATCTTCCCTATTCTCTACATACAGCCACCTTATACACTTTCAATATAATTCAAAACCTTGTACCAGTCCCTAGTCATCTCAAGCATACATAATTTTAGAATTTCTTTCATTTCATTCACTATTGTACCAAACACTCTTAAAGGGTGAATTATATATGGCTTGATCTATCCTTAGAGTATTGGTATGTAGGTAGTGGTCCCACACATAGGGTGTGAGGCATGTGAAGTACATCATACACACACTAACCCCTTTTCCCCATTTACCAAATTTTCTTTCAATTACATAGAAGATACAAGTGTATGAATAATCATATCTATAAGGAGCTCTATAAATAATGAGGAACTAAAAAATGGTACATATGCTTACACTAAGCAGACAAACAAAACCTAGAAAGCTGAAATCCTTAGGACATTAGCACTAGAGAAGTAATATAATGTTGGAGCCTAGGGTGTCCAATTTAGGCACTCCTATCGAATAAAAAAATGAAGTCCATGATATTTTTCATGATAGTATCCTAGTCTTGCACACAAATTTCTAAACCCTATCTCAGTCAGAATAGTATAGAAAAAGCTAAGTTTGATTTTCTCTCTCTCTCACAACTATTTTTAGAAAAGGTCTAATTGAAATTTAATTTCAAAAATTAGTAGCTTTAATTAGGAATAGTATTACTATTTTTTCCTAGTCAAACCCATTTATTAAATAGGAATAAAAGTCCATTATTCCCAAAAATAAAAAAAATCAGTTTCAAGAAATTTTTAGTCCTATTCTCTTTTGGGCTTATTATTTTAGGAAGCCTTATTCTTTTGATAAGCCTTATTTTATGGCCTTATTATTTTGTGTCTACTTCACAAAGGCCTAATGGTAGCTTGGTAAGAAAAAAAACATTTTAAAAGCTCTGAAGGGAAAATCTAAAATGTTGAAGGGTAGGTTCAAAAAGGATGATTCCCCAGGGAATTTATTTTAGGAAAAGTGTGTATAATCCATAATTACTTAAGGTTAAAAGTCTATAGTCTAAATTCTTTTAGGGAGAATTATTTCAGATAAAAACTCCACAACAATTCTCTGATAAAATAAGGCTTCTCAAAAGAATAAGCCTGAAAGAGAATATGACTAAAAATTTCTTGAAATTAATTTGTTATTTTTGGGAATAATGGATTTTAATTCCTATTTAATAAATAGGTCTGAGTAGGCAAAATCAATAAATAATATTCATAATTAAAGCTACTAATTTGTGAAATTAAATTATAATTAGAAATTTTTTAAAAATAGTGATGAGAGAGAGAAAATCAAACTTAGCTTGTTTTGGACTATTTTGACTAAAATAGGGTTTGGAAATTTGTGTGCAAGATTGGGACACTGTAAAAAAAAGATCCTAGACTTCATTTTCTAATTATATAGGATCTCTAGAACTAGACACCCTGGGCTCTACCACTGTAGTCCTTCTCTAACATTATTATCTTAAGGATTTAAGATTTTTGAATTTTTTTCACTTGTTCAGCGTGAGCTTATGTACCAATTTTTAGGTCCTCACTCTCAACAAAGATCCATATAAATTTGATTATTTATATACTAATATCTTTTATACAATTAAAAGAAACTTTAGAAAATTAGTAAAAAGGTTTAGTGTGTGTAATATGCACTAGACGTGCTTCGCACCCTATGTGTGGGCACATTGCCTACATAGCAATACTCCAAGGAGGGATAAAACCATATGTAGTTCTCCCTTTAAGAGTGCTTGGTGCAATAGTGAATGAAATATAAATGCTAAAACATAGTATGCTTGAGATGACTAGGGACTAGTGTAAGGTCTAAAATTGGCTTGAAAGTGTATAAGTTGGTTGTATATAGAGAATAAGGAAGATTGATTGAGTTGTCTTACTTGTATTCTTGCTTGTTTGAGTTATATTTGCCAACCCTTTCCAAATTATCTTTAAGTGGGCTTATATATAGATTTATTGGTCATGGGTTAAATGAATTTGCATTAGGTTGACATGATTGGAGATAAGGATATAGAAAGAAATGACTGTTAGGGCCTAAGATGCACCTAGATAATAGCATCAAAATATAGACACCCTAGTGTTTGGCACTAGTGTCCAAGTTGGGTGCTATTATCCTAAGTTGATGGGGCCTAGGGGATGGATTATTCATGAAGAGAGGGTCCTAGCTCTGTTGAGATCAATTTTGGAAGGCCATGGATGATTGAGACTCAATGAAAGTAAGCCTAAGAGTGTCATGAGAGCACACAAGAGGGATGTATGGATTAGGTGTCATTAGCCATGCTTAATCTACAAATTTTTGCATTTTATATGACTAAAAAAACATAACATTTGAAAGATAACTTTATATGAAGGTTGAAAGAATTAACCCAAAGACTATGATCCCAAAGAATTTATCTACAATACACAAGTTAGTCTCATAAACATAATAAAAACAATGCTAATATCATCCCACAAAAAAATGAAATGTCTTATATTTCTTAAAATCTACATAAATATATGAAAGATCATATTTTAAAAGAAAAGGTGGGTCCCAATTTTCTTGTGGAAAAAGGGCGGGTGTTGGGTACAACAAATCTATAGTTAAAATATTCAATTATGTTTGACTACATGATTGAGAACTATTTCAACCTAAATTTCTACCTCAGATGCCTTGATCCTAGATATACACACCCTAAATCCCCTTGTCCCTCTAACCCTATTCCAAAACCTTTCCCTTCTCTATATGAAACAAACCCCAACATAACTCGACCCCCATTATCTTCATGACTTGAGTTATTGTTTAAGGTTATCCTCCTTGTGTGTTATACCAATTTAGGAGATGATATTTTAAGGGCCATAGAACATAAGTGAACTATTTCAATCCTAGATAGACTAGATGTAAAGCATGTTTGGATTCATTTCTATAACTATTTACATTCTATTACTATAGTGATTTTGTGAGGTAATTTGATCATGTGGATGTTCACCTAATCCCCCTTATGTGAGTGGGTTATGTGGAAGGTTTATGGTGGGAAGGACTTGATTGAATAAGTAGTGAAGATGCATCTCAACATGGAAATTTTAAGTGGTTTTGAGATCAGAAGGCATAGTTATGATGAAAATCAATAGAGAGTAATAACCAAGATAGATCTTATAGAGAGGAGAGAGTCAAAATTGAGAGATGTTATAAGGACCCAAAATGTTTAGTAAAGGCATGCAGATGATTCTTACACCCAAATTTGCACTCCAATAATGTAGAAACAAATGATAACAAGAAAAAGCATGACTTGAAGGAAGAGTTTGGGGGATCCTTGTGAAGGGAATGGTATGAGAAAGCCATTAGTGAAGCATTTGAACCCTGTGGCCTAGATGCCCAAGCCCATACACACTTAGATTCAAAGGAATAGTACCAATAAACCTCCAAGCTGGGTGATGTATCTAGAATCATCTTATAAGGGTAAATAAATATCATGTTAGAATATAACATCTCATACCCTCCATTGGACTAAGGGATGTGTGACTGGGACCTATTGTGTACACCATGAAGTATGTTATGAAATCCTTGGGAAGGACTTAAAACCTTCAGTCACATGGTCCATTTAGAATGGAGAAACAAAAATCATAGGATCAAAGGTGAGATCACATACATCTCAAGTAGATATAGGAATCATTGATAAATCTAGGATAACAACTATTAGAGCCACCTAGTAGGATAGTGAAAGATAGGATTCAAACATGCCATAAAGAAATATGTCAACATCACTAGTCCTACAAGCACTATTTACATATGTGTCTATCGCATAGATCCACTATGGGATGAATTTGATCCTTATTGAATATTATGGAGTTGAAATGTCATGGATCATGTCCACATGTGTGAGCCTATTTGTTGGGAAAGGGCATCACTTCATCCAATAAGAAGTCATCATAATTTATGACCACACTACTAGATATAAAACACACCTGGTATATGAATTTGGACCCCAAATAGATCATCATGGATTATGAATTTTTCAAGGATGTGTTCTTAAGAGAGTTTGACATTTTAGAGTTTGAGCATTAAAGCATTAACCATGAGAGAATGTTCACTCCTGTGATGTTAGGTTTAAAACCCTTATATCTAAGTTATATTATAGGCTTGATCATGTGAAATATGATTAATTAATTTTTGGGGGATTGATTACCTTGATTTGGTGTGCCCTTGAGATGTAAAAGTTTGTTGAGCCATGTGAAACATTGGAGGTTTCACTTTGAGTATAGTTTATTGGTATTGAAGAAATGGGAGTCAAATCAAATATAATGGCTCAAATCATGATGGAGTCATTATCATGTCAGATCTTGGTGAAGAAAGCACACAACACAAGTCATGTTTTGTGGTTTATCGAATGCAAGGTGGAAGGGCATAACCAAAATAATTTCCTTGGAATAAGTGTTCATTTCATGCACATATCCTATGAAGTTTTCCATGAGGGACATGAGACATGTTACCACCCTCTTATGAAACATGTGTCTAAGACTAGAGAGTCTTTATTTTGTAAATTTTATGATGCCCTCACCCGTAACATAGATAAATTTTGGTTTATTGATGATTTATATGAGGCACATAAATGGAGTGAATAACAAGCTACTACAAAACCAAGATATCAGCTAGATAACCTTGTATATGGCTACCCCACATAATAATAAGGAAATAGAGGTCACATTAGAGGATGTGGTAGGGTTATATTTACACATTACTCTTATTGCAAGTGTGGTTTAATATTCCATGTTCGACATTATTTCCCTTGACATCACATTTATGTGTATTATCATGGTGCACATAAGGTGGAATATTTCCCATACTTATATGCAAGTACAACCTAGAATGGAAAATCTATTAAGGATGCTAGTATGGTCTAATGTGCATGGAAATAAAAACAAGATAAGATGATGAGGTATATGAATAGTATATCCTATGTCTAAGTTTTGGCATGAGTTGATGCATTGAAACCCCAAAGTAAAACTAGTTCGAGAGGTGAGCCTATAGAATGGAGAATCAATGTCATGAATTTTGAATGAACTCCTTAAGTTCCTCAAATGAAATATAAAAATAAAGTGATATTTTATCATTACATGTGATCCAAAGGCTACAAGCCAAAATTCATCTTGCTTGGGAGTTGGAGAGAGACATTTGATAGAAACTCTGAGCTCAAGAGTAAAAGGATGGGAAATTTTCAAAACTAATGTCCCTTCTACAGCATGAGAAGATGGTCCCCATACTAAATGATCTTATGGATATGAATGAACATAAGTATCCACAATATTTTTTGGTTCCCAACTTGGTATAAGGACATGAGATAGATTTTGACCAAGGTACAAGTTATGATTAAGAGTTTCTTGTCAATGTTGAGATTAATGGTTGATCTTTCTATGACATATTAATGGATATTGGGCCAAAGTTGACATCCATGAGGAAAAAAACATGACATAAAATGGAAATTCCATTTATAAAACCTTCACATCACATCTTGACCATGGCCAACAAGACCAAGGTGCAACCCATTAGGATTTTATGTAATATTGACATCAAAATCTTATATGTCAATTTCATCACTAAATTTGAGGTGGTCAAATTCATTGAGGAAGAAATCTACCCTACATTATTGGGAAGAAAATGGTTTTATGTGAATAATTTTTATCTAAAATTAAATTAGTGGTGCATGATCATTGAGAATGAAAGTGAGAATGTGGTTATTTTATTTGTTGTTGATCAAGGAACCATGCATTTCAACCCTGTAGTTCTCACATACATCCACAACACCAAACCCAATGTCACCAAGGTGTATTATATAATAAATGAGGAGGATAACAAGGGCTGGAATAAATCATAATCATAAATCACCACATAAAATCAAGATATCAATTTATGGGTGCAAAATATCTATGAGGCCACCTAACAAAGATGTGGGGAAATACAATAAAACCCCTTATTTGAGCCTACATGCAATGATACATGCATATAATACACTCACCCAAACCAAAATATAACTATAATATATTAAATTTTTTAGTATGACATGATGAGAGTCTACTCTTGCACTATTTTCCCCTTAAACCAACCATTTTTCACCCATGTGACACTCTAGGCCCAATACATAGACAATTATTTATTCCACTAGCATGTTTTACATGCACTAATAGGAGATCTTTGTTGCATAAAAAAATTAAATGGACTCATTAAGAAACCAAAGTTTATATTTAATGTGCACCATGATATTTTAATGGTAATAATACATCCCACCCTCAGACCTAAATATTCTTCCCATGTTCCTCAAGTAATAATTGTTAGTCCTTAGGATTGAATGCAGTAGATGTTGGATCATATGGTGGTACTAATATGCTCCCACATAAGCATTTTCTTGTGTAACAAATCAGTCTCAAGAGGTAATAATGTGTTTATATCCAAACTATAATAAATTTACTTCAACCATTTGCTTTTAGTTTTACTTGTTTGAGTAGAGTAGGATCTGCATGTAGTAGTTACTCATGGGAGGTTATAAGATGTGCTCACCCTTTAATATCTAGTTGAGTGAGTCAATCAAGGGATTTATTTGGAAATTAATAACCTTAGAATTATTAATTATATCTATTGAGTTTATTATCACTTTAAAATCAAAAAATTCATTCTTGTGCCACTAAAAAGAGGTAGTTTGCATAGGCTCCTATTGGGAAGATTCTAAGACATACCTACAATAGAGGACTAAGTGAAAATGTTACTATGGGGTAGGATATGGTGCCAAGATAATAATAAGTATGACATCTATCTAAAGGCATTTGGGGAATAAAATAAGTGCATTATAAGATTTGATGAGGAATGGAATGCATAGAGAGAAGAATAACACATGAGAAAAATTTATGTGTTGACTAAGTCAAGAGCAGGATATAAAAAGATAGTTTCTTAGTATGTGAATAAAAAATGAAGAACTGTTAGTCAAAAAATTGGATGAAGTTAAAGAAGGTAGAAACTGAACCAAAGTATAAGAAAGGAAAATAAATCTTAGGCCCAATCTGTATTAATTATTTTTAGAGTTTATCGGTGTGAGAAATGAATCAGCTAGGAAAGGACAAGAATGGGAGGAATCAAGACATGAAAAATATATGCTACATATAAAATTTAAAAAAAACTCAAGGCATGACTTAGATTAGCTACCATATGTAACAAAGGCAAAAATAGGAAATGAAGGTGTTAAATAGACAACTATCAACCTATGAATTAGATCATCAGGTAACCCTTTCACACCTATAAATATGGGAAAATGGCCCATGGTAAAAATTTCCAAATTAAGGAGTGAAATTAAAGGAAACCATTGAGAAAATAAAGGTAGCATTAAGAGGCATTATACAAAGGAAATAGTATTAGAAGTTCAGAATTTTAGAGGAAGGAGGAAATTAGACTGAGGGGTTAGGCTTTGAAAATTATGGATAGAAGAAACCAAAGCTCAAGAGGTGAAGATGCTACACTACCCTATTCATGTGAGCTAATTTTAATCAATAAGACTAAAAGAATTTGAGTCTTATTTACCTTTGGAGACCTCATGAATATTATGGACCTACAAGAATTAGCAGGGGAATGAAATATACCATTAGTTGAATGAAGTATCTAGATGGACGGTGACTCTAAAAGGATTCATGGGCATTCATCACATGTGGATGTATAGAGGATAGAGAGTGTAGGACAATAAATTAGGATGTTAAAGGAGACACACACATGAAAATTCCCTAGAGAATAAGAGGAAGTGATTGAAGATCATTAAATTTAGTTATGCACCAATGAAAATTAATACCACCATAATCCCAGTAAAATCATGGTGGAGTGGTGAACTTAGAGGATGTAAAGACTTCAAATACCAAATATGGTGGTGAGGAAAAGTGAGGGGATGGAGAAATCCCCATAATATTATATATGGTATTACTTTTTAGGCCCATCTATAATTTAGAAGAAGTTGTGACCATGCCCATCAAGGTAGGGAAGCTTGGGATATGTCCCTTAAGCTTCTTAGTTTCACTAGGAAATTAACATAGCTCATTAGCACCAATAATCAACTAGATTAAGTTTACTCATCTGGATCTTAATAACATGGCTCTTTATGTAATAGATAATTATTTGGGTGATAAAGGTTGGT
This sequence comes from Torreya grandis, assembly GCA_037957365.1. Taxonomy (NCBI): domain Eukaryota; kingdom Viridiplantae; phylum Streptophyta; class Pinopsida; order Cupressales; family Taxaceae; genus Torreya; species Torreya grandis. The sequence continues at coordinate 537,042 of JARHVA010006470.1, read as the reverse complement.
TTGTAAGCTCCCATAAAAAATGGAGGGGGGAAAAGCAAGGTCACACAATATTTGGGATGAGATGAAGGGAGGAACTATTAGGAAAATAGGACCTTTGGATGCTAGGTATGATCCTAATCATAATAATTTTATGTTGTATTGGAGGAAACTTAGTAATAAATAAAAGAGGGATCTTATTATTTATAATGAAAAAGATAAGGTGAAGTCACATGCCTTACCCAAATGCATTGCCAAGGAGAAGGGCTTGAGCCAACACACCCACTCTAAGGTTTCTAGTCCTAATAAAGAGGCTGAAAAGAGAGACAGAAGAGTGAACCACCTAGGGTCAAGGTGGGGTGGAATATTTGGAGAGAGTGTAAGGTTGCACTTATCACTGAAAATACTAGAAAGTGTCTCAAGTGGAGCTATGTAGAAGAGGCTTGAAGAAGATTTTTAATCTAGATGAAGCAGTTGCTTATGGTATAGCTTCAAGGATAGTTAGATTATAGAAGGAAGGAAAGTATAAAGTGTGATCTTGTCTTATGATGAAAAAATAGTTTAGTGTGGGGTGATGTTGACCCCTAAAATTAGATAAGTCAAAGAATAATGTGCATGAGTGATCAATAGGCAAGGTTAGTACCGATAATGAAAAAATTACATGTGCAATCCAAATCCATAACTAGAATAAATTCCTAGGATGGAATGCAATCAAGAAAAGATAAGATCACTAAAACCATGATGATATGTGCAATATGATAAATTGGTAGGATCTAGACAAGTAGCCATATGAACTCATGAACTGTAGCATGAATTATGAGGGAAATAATAAGAGTTTTGATTGGTAAAATATCCTTACAAGGAGGTATGAATAAATAAAAATGTACAACAAGGTGGCTAGACTCGAGCTCAGATGACATTCAAATAAGGATAAGTGAAAAACACATTAACTATAGGGATTTACAATTGAGTTCATCAGCCAAGGAGGAAAAAAAGGAGTGCAAAGGAGACAAGTAGATAAATAGAGAGGGGAAGAGTTAAGAGACCACTACTCTAAGTGGGAGCCAAATCAAATACTATAATATTAGGGATAACATTATTATATCTGAGATTGAGGGCATAACACTATAATCATCTAAGCTTGTAAAGTGTAGATGTTGATATAATATTAAAATTGGTAAATAAAGTGTAATTGATTATTTGAAGGAGTAGATATGACTCTATGGTTCAAATATTCAATTATGTTTGAATACATTAGTGAGAAATATTCTAGCTTAAACATCTCCTCTGGATTCCTCAATCTTGGATATACACTCCTCAAAGTCTTTTGCCCCTTTGACCTTATTCCCAAACCTCTCCCATTGTCATATGCAACTAACCCCAACTTACCCTAGCCACCCTTACCTCTATGCCTTGGGTGAGTAAACAAGGATATCCTCTTGGAATTAGATTTTGGTATAGGAATTGATGTTAGAAGTGTCATGGAATGTAGGTGAGCTATTGAAATCCAAGACTAATTAGACATGTAATAGTGTTTAAGCCTAAAAATGGTCAAATTTTAAAATCTTTTGACATTATGGGTCAGCCTATTTGTCTTAATTAAACCTCCTATGATATAATAAAAAAATGTGTTGTATAAATAAGAGTAAGATACCATTAATTATCATCAAGTATAAATCAAGCACACATATATCTTATACCAAGCAAAAATCACCTCTCAAGCTTACAAAACTACATTATTCTTCCCTATTTCTAAATTAGTCATAGGATCAATCTTCTTATAGGTTTAAAATATTCAAAGATTATCTCATGAATAATATTTGTCAAGTTAAAATCTATATCATTATATGCACTTTCATATAACATATTACACATTTGGTCACACACAAACCCACATAAGGGTGATAACTACTTCCCCTGAGCCCATGAACCCTTAATTTTTAAAGGAACAATGCCCTAATTAGATGACTTAGGTTTTTTAACTACATATTGATATCTAAAAAGTATGTGCATGATCCAAATAGAGAATATATAAGGTGATAAAAAACCCTAACAAGTGTAGGTGTTCATTCTATAAAATGACATGTATTCTATATAGGATAGAAACATCAAAACTGAGAGAAAATAATCAATGCTAGTGTCCAGATTTTGATGGTAGTGTCCAAATTGATAGATAAATATTTTATATATAGGCTAGAACATCACACTATATTGTCTTGCACCTACACTTCTTAGATCTACTTGAATATCAGTCAATAAGCTAAGTATTGTTTAATGTTTATGTTGTAACTTTCAAAATATTGTTTGGCATTGTATTTTCTATATTTAACATTATTTCATAATTTAGCATTATAATAGAATATCATGAATTTAAATTATTTAGTTGGCCTGATTTTAGAATAGTTTTTGTTTAATTAGGCTATTCTCCACATAATTCTTTCCAAAAATGGTTAAACATTTGGTGAACTTGACCTTTGAGTCTTATTATGTATCCATAGCTTATTCTAGGGTTTTTAACCTTTTAAAATTATAATGTTGTGATTACTTTTTAGATCTAAATTTTTATATTACTATTGATATATTTATTTTTCATTTATAAGAAATGGAAAATGTTAAAAATAAAGGTCAGTTTGAAATTGAATATAAAAAATCATTAATTCATCATTTAGACACAAATATATAATCAATTGAGGTATTTTTGAATGTCACATGAGATGAAATAAATAAACATGATAAGGCTAATGCATCCACACCTAGTAATTATGAATATCTAAATGTTACTACTACTAATTCACTTTCATTATCCCTCCCTCAATCACACCATTAATTCCTACATCTAGAGAGGACACAAAATATGTCTTCAATCCATTTTTACCCAAATACCAAAAACATATGAATATATCATCCATTGAAATAATCAATGTTTCAACTCAATTACCAATTTCAATGCCTACATCAACACACATAGTGTTTGCATCCCCTTTAGTGACTTCTCAAATATCGAATCTTAATCCCAATGGGTCCACTCTAAAAAATCTCCTCCAAGTGATTTTATATTTGGAAGCTAAGGTTACCATTATAGATAAAAAATCTTTAAAATCTACTCATGATATTGATTTATAATATGTATTGCATAATCCTCTTACATGTGAGATATATTTCCACCCATTGCCAAATTGTGTTATAGCACATAATTTCACACTTTAGGATGGAAAGGGTGACCTTAAGCAACATATCTAATATCTCTATGAAACATGTCTAGATTATGCTTCCAATGATAAAATTATGACAAAATTATTTATAATAATCTTAAATGACTATGCATTGAGATGGTTCTATGATCTACCAACATAATCTATGAAATCATTTAAAGCTTTAGTGGACTAGTTTATAGCCCATTTCTCTATCAACATCACTGAAAATACCATATGCACAAGTTGCAAAGATAAATAAAGGAACCAATGAAGCCACAAATTAATATGTTTCTAGGTATAATACAATGTTAGACAAAATGATAAATCCAATGAAAGATTAAGATCTTAAATATATCCCTAAGAAAAAATTTCTTACTCCACTAAATTATTCTATTATATTAAAAAAAATTAAAGATTTTTATTACTTATGCCATATTGTTCAAGATTGACAAATGTAAATTATTGCATTGAACAAGATTAAGTATGTATCCCTTACACTAACTACATAAAATACCAGGTTTCATATCAAACCAAATTATAAGTTAAAACCTCTAGAGGCTAATAAAGAAGCAATAAAAATGGTTAACATAGTGTCATAAAAACCTAATTATCTCATCTTATATAATATACCTAAGAGACTATTTACACAATTACCTATGTCTTTGGCTTCAATCCTTAATAATATAATGGAGTCTCATCTCATATCTCTCCCTCCTCCCTTAGAGGTTGATATAAATCAACCTCTACCAAAAGGACATGATGAAAATTCTTAGTTTGACTATCATCAATTTATTGGGCATTGTACAAATAGATGTTATAGGGTGAATCACAAGATACAAGAGCTCATTGATAGTGAAAATATTAAATTTTATGATTTACCAAAGGATTCAAGATCATAACATGGTGACCATAAAAAATAGAAGATATTAAACAATCTATTACAAGATCATTCTAAGGAAGAAATGGAAGTGAAAATGGCATATAATGCACATCCTCCACCACATTATGGTCACCTATTAAATGGTATTATTTATACACTTACACATGAGATACCTCATATGGTTTGGAGTCCTTTTATTAAATTTCATGATAGTGAAATTATGAATGATGACTTGGATCTTCACTCATTATTTATTAGAGCACAATTTATCATCAACCTATACACATTGTGATGATTGATAATGATTATAGTGATAAAATATGTACCATGACATTAATCACACATTTGTGATATGCACATGATGATTTAAACCCCTTGACCAAGATGGTCAAAGCATTCAATGGGAAAACATTGGAAGATTTTGATGAGATTGATTTGCCTTTATAGGTTGGTCCACCAAATGTGACCACAACATTTTTATTTATATAGCAGAAATGATTTGATATGTTTCTGTGACTACCTTAGATTTATAATATCTACATATTACCCTCCATAGTACATATATGTCTCAAGTATATTCATGCCAATAGGGTAATCATAGTTTTAGGGGTTCAATACAAACATCCATTAAAACAAGATAATTTTATTCCAATATAACTAATTAAGGTTAATATTGATAAAAATGGTACGTAAAATTTACTCCCATTTCCAAGGTGACTGATACTTGAGAGGCTATTACATCAAAGATATATAGTGGACTCCATGGATCCATCATCTATACCTACATTGCCCAACCAGTTGTTGAGAGAACATCAATTTTTTTAGAGAGGGTAAAAATAACAATAATTATAGTTACATAAAATATGTTAAATATAAATAATAAATGGTTTCCAAAAAATACTACAACTTCTACTATTGTTTCACATCCTATGAGGCATAGTCAGAGTATTAGAGATTCTTTAGTTCCATATTTGTGACATACACATGATTCTTTTAAGCATTACTAGTTTGTTGTGCCCCATCCTGAGCCTAAATAACCCTAGTAACATCCCTTATATGGGATAATTGGTTATCATTATCATTCCTAAAAATAAAAAACTCCAAAAATTCAAAAAATTAAAAAATCAAGAAAACACAAAAACATTCAAATAAATAAAAAATAAAAAAATACTTAGAATTTACATGTTTACTATATTTTGCACATAATGTTTAATTTATGTTAGTATACAACATATCATTTCCTTTATATACACACATATGTTTCATGGGTACTTGAGTGTGATATATGCATACACTAGATCTATGATACATGAGCATGTAGATGTTAGACCTTTCCTCCACCTGCATGGCCCACTATATTAGGGGAATATATTTCTATTGATCATTATTTCTACTTATGTTATTATTTTATGATCACTTTACATTATCATTTCAAGCTTATATACTAACACTTACACATGTCTATTCTCATGCTTACATATTACAAGATGCTCTAGATATGTTATTTTACAAGACATTTTTATAACATGTGTATGCAAGGAATCATATTATATGATTATGCTAGTTACTTATATTTCACCTATTCATGTTTTTTCATGACTTAATTGAGTGTAATTCTTTTTTTATACCTTTTATCTACTATGGAACATTATAACATGTTCCATATTTTTGGGCACAATGATACTAAGTGTTGTTTCTTTGGTGTGTAGACATTTGAACATGCACCCTTTTTTTAGTATCCTTAGACCCCTTTTCATGACATTGAGAGCTCTTGTGTGTGTGTTTTATTATTTTTTGAGCTTGTGTTTGTTACTTCTAAACATTATCATGATCCATATCATGTAGCTTAGGGTTTGTTGTGATGAGATATTATGGGCTTCATTGATATATCTACTTAGACATGATACCATCATATTATTCATTTATACATGAATTATATATATTTATCATGGTTATATTATACTTTTGAGATAAGGTGACTACCAAATTCCATTCCCCTCAACTCAAAAGGGTGGACATATTAGTGGGGTCATGTCATAGAGACATGAGTCTACACACATACAATTGACATAATTATTAGAATTTGGTAAAATTTACATGAATTAGTTAAACACTTGGGTCAAAAAATTATACATTTGGTACTTATTTTCATAGATTTGGAACAAATTTTTTCAAATTAGTGATATATATTATACACAATTTATAAATCATATGTTAAATTTTAATAGATAATTTAACTTGAGAGACATTATAGGTGCATATGCCATGAAAATGCACCTAATCATAGATACATACTTAAATTATATATAAATTAATGAAATAACCTTACCAATATGCACTGATTGATATTTATCTATATGTAACATTTGCCTCCCTTGAGTAGTGTAATTGAGACTTGGCACCCTTGATGACATTGGCACTACTTCAATTTTTTAGGTTGAGATGGTTACACCATTTTACTTGGGTGATATTATCTACATTATGTATACACTTGAGTTATGTGATTGATATTTAATGATCTTAATGGCCTTGGCACAAATCACACTTGTGCCAGATTAGGGACGTGATTACCCTCCAATTCTCCTCTTCACATCTATGAGCTTTAGTTGTGAACCTCTATTTATAGTTTTTTATAAAATAAGCATCATTACTAAATCAAACTACCAAGGGGAAACATGGTTTCATCAGCACACATGTGTACTCCTTCCTTTCTCTATTTTCTTTCAAGTATTTTAATTAGTCAATTTTCACAATATATGCACTAATTATATTGTAACATGCTCTTGGTTTCAAGTAATACATAAATAAAAAAATTTAAATAACACTCAAGTTAAAGGAAGGTGTATTGTACACACCAAGGTAAATATTTATTACCTTTAACCCAATAATTTAATATTTATTCATTAATATATTAAAGGGGGGATGTAGATGCTAAAATTTGAATTCATAAGTTAAACTATTCTTGTACACTTTAAAAAAAACATAGATGGCTCTTTTCAATTTAGAACCTTTTCATTACCAAAAGGCTCATGTTCTCTATCTCACAATGCATAATTAATTATCTTATAGTCTAATTCTTATATTCTAATTACCCAAATCATATGTAGCCCATACTCTACATAAAAAATATTAATATCCTACTCTAAGAGTTATTTATCTTCAATAAATTTATATTTTACCAGACACTATCATCTAGAATAGGACACTAACACCGATTCTAGTGTATTAGGTCTGATGCTAGTTTTTAATCCTTAAAAATGGTAAAATTTTAAAATATTTTGACATGTATGGGTTGGAATATTTATATTACTTAACCCTTTCATGAGATAATTTCAAAATGTGTTATATAAACACAAGTAAGAAGTAAAAATCAAGCATACATCTATCTTATATCAAACAAAATCACCTCTTAAGCTTACTAAACTACCCTATTACTCATTATTTATTAATAAATCATAGGAATAGTCTTCTTATAGGTTTGAAGCATTCAAATAGTATCTTGTGAGAATTATTTTTAAAGTTACAATATATATCACTACATGAAATCACATAGATCATATTTCATAATTATTCACACACAAACCCATATAAGGGGATAACTACATTAGATTGAGGCCATCTTCAGAGTATATTGATATGTAGTTAATGCTCATTTTCAATGCGGATTCTTAGGTAAACTCAACTTAAATTTATCTCATTAAACCCCTATTTTTGTAAGGTGGCATACCTTGATTAGTGTACCTAGGGTTTTGAGCTACATACTAGAACCTATACGTGCGATCCAAATAGAAAGTCAACAAGGTGGAAATAGGTGTTCATTATTGAAATTTCCTTGTATTCTATATATAATAGAAGCATAAAAAATGGGATAGGATCATTGACGCTAGTGTCTAGGTTCTAAAAGTAGTGTCTAGGCTGCTTAAGAGTTATTTTCTGTAATCTAACCAATTAGGGTAGAACATCATACTATATAATCCTACACCTTCACTTATCAAATATGATTACACATTAGTAAATAAAAAAAGTATTTTTTTATTTATTTGAGTTGTAACTATCATAATATTTTTTGACATTATACTTTGTATATTTAACATGCTTTTATAATCCATCACTATATCAGAAGATCATCAATCTAAATTATATAATTAGCTTATTTTTAGGATAGCTTATCCATTTATTTGATTAGGTTGTTCTCCCCCTAACTCTTTCTAAACAGGGTTAAACAAGATGAGTGACTACAAGCACATGCTATTAAATCCCTCACTTTATAAAGGGGAATATATCAAGTCATTTTCACAAATATTTGAGAAAACAATATGGAGAAAAAGATTGACAAAATAATTTTTAAGAGTACTTTCCTCCTAAGGTAAAGTCATCTATACTTATAATCAATATATTTTTTATTCCACAATAATGTGAAGCTTTCTAAGAAAAAAATGGGGTTCTTAAAGAGTAAATTTATATACTTTCTTGATTAAGAAGTGGATTAGGCTCACAAAAATCCTAGGGAGGTGACGGTTATGACACAATGCTTGTTTAATAAGTTTTTAATTGGAATAAATATAATAATAAAAATATAAGCATTAATTTTGACACTTTTGGGACACTTGGGGCAAATATATATGAAAATTTTGAATGATTACCATGAAGAGGGTATGGCATTGATTACTTGCTAAAAATGGTCATTGTTGATAGGAATCCTAATTTTTTCTTAGTGATAAAAGGTATGGATACATGAAATAAAATATTCCTTCTCTTCTCCCTATGGTAAATCAAGGTATACATTTAAATTATATATTGATTTTATGCATGCATATAACACTCATATACACACATCAAAGTAGGGACATTATGTAGAAACTCAATATTGGTAAAAGACTTCTTATTACAATGTTTTAAGTAGTGTTTTTTTGTATATAGGTCATCATCTTGAATTAGGGACTTAATCAAAATTATTTTCTTTAATTTTATTCTTTGTGTGATGTTTTCATCTTATTTTCTTATATTTATCATTTTATCATGTTTTAGTTATGTTTACGAGCCTATTATCTATCTTTTTTGGGCCCTTTTGCCCAGGGTCAAGTCTTATTTATGTTTGGATTTATTTATTAATTATTATCTATTTAATTTATCAAACTTATCATGCCAATATATATTTAATTCAAACCATGAGAATACTATATATACATATCATCTATGAGAATTGTAAATATCTATATCCTTTGATATTTGAATCAATCTAGGAAGTATCTATAGAGTATATGAAAAACTTATTATTGAGGATCCCTACAAGTTTTTAATTCTTTTTTTAATTTTTAAGTCTATGATCACTCTAAATTAATATATATCTACTTAATTACTTTCATCTTTCACTAGAATTGTCCTATAATAATGTGCATGTAGTTTCATTTCAAATTTATGCAAAGAATATTAAGATTTTTCTCTCACGTTACCATTCACACTACACATGAACTATGATGAGTATGCTTATAGCATACATGATATATAGTTTTAACCTTAGACATAATGTAAAAACATGAATAAATTTGAAGAATTTGATAGATGAAAACCATATTCAAATATAAGAAAAATAATACTTTGAAAGAATCAATTTCCAAACATAATCAACATCTGAAGATCTTTACCAACCCTCATAAAAATTATGCTACCTAATTTAAAAACCGAGATGTTGTTTATATGATAGCTCAAAATTAACCTCCATAAATTTATAATTGTCACTTGATGGATTTATAGGTTTTTTCAAATAAAAACATAATGACCCTCATATGATTTCATGTTACAAACATGATATTTTAAAGGATGATTCTAATAATGGTCCATTATTCATTCAAGATTTCATATATACACATTTGAATTTAAAAAATGGAATTATGGTAGATAATGGTTCAAGCATCAATGTGTGTACAATGAAATTTATTAACAATTTTAAGTATAAACATAGATATTTACTTGATAAAATGATAATTATTAGGGGACACAATTGCATAACTAGGATGCCTCTTGGTGGAATTACCTTACATATCACCATTGGTCTTAGATATATGTTTGTTTGGTTTCATGAATTTTAAGTAATGGGACATATAATTCATGTCTCAAAAAACCATGGCTTAATCAAATGAAATCAATCCAATCAATACTTCACCAGCATTTGAAAATTTTCCATGTTGGTAAAGTGAGTAATATTGAAGGAATTACTTACGAAACTCACACACATTTACAATATGAGGTGTTACCTAAATATCTACTAAAAAATATACCTATATAATCTTAAAAATGAGCAACTAAATTTAAATTACCTACCCATCCATGAACCAAAGTAATATTATAATCTATTTAATTATTATCTAATTAAATATATATTGTAATGTTTATTAATTATTATCTATTAAGTTTATCAAATTTTTCATGCCAATATATATTTAATTAAAACCATGAGAATAATATATATACATATCATTTATGAGAATTGTAAGTATCTATATCCCTTGATATCTGAATCAATCTAGGAAGTATCTATAGAGTATATGAAAAAAATATAATTGAGGATCCATAAGAGTTTTTAATTTTTAAGTCTATGCAAACTCTAAATTAATATATATCTACTTAATTACTTTCATCTTTCACTAGAATTATCCTATAATAATGTGCATGTGGTTGCATTTCACATTTATGCAAAGAATATTAAGATTTTTCTCTCATGTTACCATTCACACTACACATGAACTATGATGAGTATGATTATAGCATACAACATATATAGTTTCAACCTTAGACATTATGCAAAAACATGAATAAATTTGAAGAATTTGATAGATGAAAACCACATTCAAATATAAGTCAAATAATACTATGAATGAATCAATTTCCAAACATAATCAACGTCTGAAGATCTTTACCAACCCTCATAAAAATTACGCTACTTAATTTAAAAACCAAGATTTTGTTTATATGATAGCTCGAAATTAACCTCCATAAATTTATAATTGTCACATACTTGATGGATTTATAGATTTTTTCAAATAAAAACATAACGAGCCTCATATGATTTCATGTTACAACAATGATATTTTAAAGGATGATTCTAATAATGGTCCATTATTCATTCAATATTTCATATATACACATTTAATTTTAAAAAATGGAATTATGGTAGATAATGTTTCAAGCATCAATGTGTGTACAATGAAATTTATTAACAATCTTAAGTATACACATAGATATTTACTTGATAAAATGATAATTATTAGGGGACACAATCGCATAACTAGGATGCCTCTTGGTGGAATTACCTTACATATCACGATTGGTCTTAGGTATATGTTTATTTGGTTTCATGAATTTTAAGTAATGGGACATATGACGCATGTGTAAAAAAACCATGGCTTAATCAAATGAAATAAATCCCATGAATACTTCATCAGCATTTGAAAATTTTCCATGTTGGTAAAGTGAGTAAGATTGAAGGAATTACTTATGAAACTCACACACATTTACAATATGAGGTGTTACCTAAATATCTACTAAAAAATATACTTATATAATCTTAAAAATGAGCAACTAAATTTTAATTACCTACCCATCCACGAATCAAAGTAATATTATAATTTATTTAATTATAGTATGATTATATATATATATATATTATAATGTTTATTAATTATTATCTATTTACTTTATCAAAATTTTCATGCCAATATATATTTAAATCAAACCATGAAAATAATATATATACATATCATCTATGAGAATTGTAAGTATCTATATCCATTCATATCTGAATCAATCTTGGAAGTATCTATAGAGTATATGAAAAAATTATTATTGAGGATCCATACAAGTTTTTAATTCATTTTTTAGTTTTTATGTCTATGAACAGTCTAAATTAATATATATCTACTTAATTACTTTCATCTTTCAGTAGAATTGTCCTATAATAATGTGCATGTAGTTGCAATTCACATTTATGCAAAAAATATTAAGATTTTTCTCTCAAGTTACCATTCACACTACGCATGAACTATGATGAGTATGATTATAGCATACAACATATATACTTTTAAACTTAGACATTATGTAAAAGCATGAATAAATTTTAAGAACTTGATAGATGAAAACCAAATTCAAATATAAGACAAATAATACTTTGAAAGAATCAATTTCCAAACATAATCAACATCTGAAGATCTTTACCAACCCTCATACAAATTATTCTACCTAATTTAAAAACCAAGATGTTGTTTATATGATAGCTCAAAATTAACCTCCATAAATTTATAATTTTCACATACTCGATGGATTTATAGGTTTTTTCAAATAAAAACATAATGAGCCTCATATGAGTTCATGTTACAACCATGATATTTTAAAGGATGATTCTAATAATGGTCCATTATTCATCAAGATTTCATATATACACATTTGAATTTAGAAAATGGAATTATGGTAGATAATGGTTCAGGCATCAATGTGTGTACAATGAAATTTATAAGCAATCTTAAGTATACACATAGATATGTACTTGATAAAATGATAATTATTAGGGGACATAATTGCATAACTAGGATGCCTCTTGGTGGAATTACATTACATATCACCATTTTTCTTACGTATATGTTTGTTTGGTTTCATGTATTTTAAGTAATGGGACATATGATGCATGTCTCAAAAAACCATGGCTTAATCAAATGAAATCAATCCCATCAATACTTCACCAGCATTTGAAATTTTTCCATGTTGGTAAAGTGAGTAAGATTGAAGGAATTACTTATGAAACTCACACAAATTTACAATATGAGGTGTTACCTAAATATCTACTAAAAAATATACTTATATAATCTTAAAAATGAGCAACTAGATTTAAATTACCTACCCATCCATGAACCAAAGTAATATTATAATCTATTTAATTATTATCTAATTACATATATATTATAATGTTTATTAATTATTATCTATTTAATTTATCAAATTTTTCATGCCAACATATATTTGATTCAAACCATGAGAATAATATATATACATATCATCTATGAGAATTGTAAGTATCTATATCCTTTGATATTTGAATCAATCTAGGAAGTATCTATAGAGGATATGAAAAAATTATAATTGAGGATCCATACAAGTTTTTAATTTTTATGTCTATGCACACCCTAAATTAATATATATCTATTTAATTACTGTCATATTTCACTAGAAATGTGTGGTTGCATTTCACATTTATGCAAAGAATATTAAGATTTTTCTCTCACGTTACCATTCACACTACACATGAACTATGATGAGTATGATTATAGCATACAACATATATAGTTTTAACCTTAGACATTATGTAAAAACATGAATAAATTTGAGGAATTTGATAGATGAAAACCACATTCAAATATATGTCAAATAATACTATGAACGAATCAATTTCCAAACATAATCAACATATGAAGATCTTTACCAACCCTCATAAAAATTATGCCACTTAATTTAAAAATCAGGATGTTTATATGATAGCTCAAAATTAACCTCTATAAATTTATAATTGTCACATACTTGATGGATTTATAATTTTTTTCAAATAAAAACATAATGATCCTCATATGATTTCATGTTACAACCATGATATTTTAAAGGATGATTCTAATAATGGTCCATTATTCATTCAATATTTCATATATACACATTTGAATTAAAAAAATTGAATTATGGTAGATAATGGTTCAAGCATCAATGTGTGTACAATGAAATTTATTTACATTATTAAGTATACGAATAGATATTTACTTGATAAAATGATAATTATTAGGGGACACAATTGCATAATCAGGATGCCTCTTTGTGGAATTACCTTACATATCATGATTGGTCTTAGGTATATGTTTGTTTGGTTTCATGAATTTTAAGTAATGGGACATATGATGCATGTCTCAAAAAACCATGGCTTAATCAAATGAAATCAATCCCATCAATACTTCACCAGCATTTGAAAATTTTCCATGTTGGTAAAGTGAGCAAGATTGAAGGAATTACTTATGAAACTCACACAAATTTACAATATGAGGTGTTACCTAAATATCTACTAAAAAATATACTTATATAATCTTAAAAATGAGCAACTAGATTTAAATTACCTACCCATCCATGAACCAAAGTAATATTATAATCTATTTAATTATTATCTAATTAAATATATATTATAATGTTTATTAATTAGTATCTATTTAATTTATAAAATTTTTCATGCCAATATATATTTGATTCAAACCATGAGAATGCTATATATACATCCCATCTATGAGAATTGTAAGTACCTATATCCTTTGATATCTGAATCAATCTAGGAAGTATCTATAGATTATATGAAAAAATTATTATTGAGGATCCATAAAAATTTTTAGTTCCTTTTTTAATTTTTAAGTCTATGCGCACTATAAATTAATATATATCTACTTAATTACTTTCATCTTTCACTAGAATTGTCCTATAATAATGTGCATGTAGTTGCATTTCACATTTATGCAAAGAATATTAAGATTTTTCTCTCACATTACCATTCATACTACACATGATCTATTATGAGTATGATTATAGCATACAACAGATATAGTTTTAACCTTAGACATTATGTAAAAAATGAATAAATTTGAAGAATTTGATAGATGAAAACCACATTCAAATATAAATCAAATAAGAGTTTGAGCAAATCAATTTCCAAACATAATCAACATCTGAAGATCTTTACCAACCCTCGTGAAAATTATTCTACCTAATTTAAAAGCCAAGATGTTGTTTATATGATAGCTCAAAATTAACCTCCATAAATTTATAATTGTCACATACTTGATGGATTTATAGGTTTTTTTCAAATAAAAACATAATGAGCCTCATATGATTTCATGTTACAACCATGATATTTTAAAGGATGATTCTAATAATGGTCCATTATTCATTCTAGATTTCATATATACACATTTGAATTTAAAAAATGGAATTATGGTAGATAAAGGTTCAAGCATCAACGTGTGTATAATGAAATTTATTAACAATCTTAAGTATACACATAGATATTTACATGATAAAATGATAATTATTAGGGAACACAATTACATAATTAGGATGCCTCTTGGTGGAATTACCTTACATATCACCATAGTTCTTATGTATATGTTTGTTTGGTTTCATGAATTTTAAGTAATGAGACATATGATGCATGTCTCAAAAAACCATGGCTTAATCAAATGAAATCAATCCCTTCAATACTTCACCAGCATTTGAAAATTTTCCATGTTGGTAAAGTGAGGAAGTTTGAAGGAATTACTTATGAAAATCACACACATTTACAATATGAGGTGTTACCTAAATATATACTAGAAAATATACTTATATAATCTTAAAAATGAGCAACTAAATTTAAATTATCTACCCATCCATGAACCAAAGTAATATTATAATCTATTTAATTACTATCTAATTAAATATATATTAAAATGTTTGTTAATTATTATCTATTTACTTTATCAAATTTTTCATGCCAATATATATTTAATTCAAAGCATGAGAATGCTATATAAACATCTCATCTATGAGAATTGTTAGTATCTATATCCTTTGATATCTAAATCAATCTAGGAAGTATTTATAAAGTATATGAAAAAATTATTATTGATGATCCATACAAGTTTTTAATTATTTTTTTAATTTTTAAGTCTATGCACACTCTAAATTAATATATATCTACTTAATTACATTCATCTTTCACTAGAATTGACCTATAATAATGTGCATGTAGTTGCATTTCACATTTATGCAAAGAATATTAATATTTTTCTCTCACGTTACCAGTCACACTACACATGAACTATGATGAGTATGATTATAGCTTACAACATATATAGTTTTAACCTTAGACATTATGTAAAAAAATGAATAAATTTGAAGAATTTGATAGATGAAAACCACATTCAAATATAAGTCAAATAAGACTTTGAACGAATCAATTTCCAAACATAATCAACATCTGAAGATCTTTACCAACCCTCATAAAAAAATTTCTACCTAAATTAAAAGCCAAAATGTTGTTTATATGATAGCTCAAAATTAACCTCCATAAATTTATAATTGTCACATACTCGATGGATTTATAGGTTTTTTCAAATAAAAACATAATGAGCCTCATATGATTTCATGTTACAAACATGATATTTTAAAGGATGATTCTAATAATGGTCCATTATTCATTCAAGATTTCATTTATACACATTTGAATTTAAAAAATGGAATTATGGTAGTTAATGGTTCAATCATCAATGTGTGTACAATGAAATTTATTAACAATCTTAAGTATACACAAATATTTACTTGATAAAATGCTAATTATTAGGGGACACAAATGCATAAGTAGGATGCCTATTGGTGAAATTACCTTACATATCATGATTGGTCTTAGGTATATGTTTGTTTGGTTTCATGAATTTTAATTAATGGGACATATGATGTATGTCTCAGAAAACCATGGCTCAATCAAATGAAATTGATCCCATCAATACTTCACCAGCATTTGAAAATTTTCCATGTTGGTAAAGTGAGTAAGATTGAAGGAATTACTTATGAAACTCACACACATTTACAATATTAGGTGTTACCTAAATATCTACTTAAAATATACTTATATAATCTTAAAAATGAGCAACTAAATTTAAATTACCTACCCATCCATGAACCAAAGTAATATTATAATCTATTTAATTATTATCTAATTAAATATTTATCATAATGTTTATTAATTAGTATCTATTTAATTTATCAAAATTTTCATGCCAATATATATGTAATTCAAACCATTAGAATACTATATATATACATATCATCTAGGAGAATTGTAAGTATCTATATCCATTCATATCTGAATCAATCTAAGAAGTATCTATAGAGTATATGAAAAAATAAATATTGAGGATCCATACAAGTTTTTAATTCATTTTTTAGATTTTAAGCCTATGAATAGTCTAAATTAATATATATCTACTTAAATACTTTCATCTTTCACTAGAATTGTCCTATAATAATGTGCATGTAGTTGCATTTCACATTTATGCAAAAAATATTAAGATTTTTCTCTCAAGTTACCATTCACACTACGCATGAACTATGATGAGTATGATTATAGAATACAAGATATATAGTTTTAACCTTAGACATTATGTCAAAACATGAATAAATTTGAATAATTTGATAGATGAAAACCACATTCAAATATAAGACAAATAATACTTTGAAAGAATCAATTTCCAAACATAATCAACATCTGAAGATCTTTACCAACCCTCATACAAATTATTCTACCTAATTTAAAAACCAAGATGTTGTTTATATGATAGCTCAAAATTAACCTCCATAAATTTATAATTGTCACATACTCGATGGATTTATTGGTTTTTTCAAATAAAAACATAATGAGCCTCATATGAGTTCATGTTACAACCATGATATTTTAAAGGATGATTCTAACAATGGTCCATTATTCATCAAGATTCATATATACACATTTGAATTTAGAAAATGGAATTATGGTAGATAATGGTTCAGGCATCAATGTGTGTACAATGAAATTTATAAGCAATCTTAAGTATACACATAGATATTTACTTGATAAAATGATAATTATTAGGGGACACAATTGCCTAACTAGGATGCCCCTTGGTGGAATTACATTACATATCACCATTTGTCTTAGGTATATGTTTGTTTGGTTTAATGAATTTTAAGTAATGGGACATATGATGCATGTCTCAAAAAACCATGGCTTAATCAAATGAAATCAATCCCATCAATACTTCACCAGCATTTGAAAATTTTCCATGTTGGTAAAGTGAGTAAGATTGAAGGAATTACTTATGAAACTCACACAAATTTACAATATGAGGTGTTACCTAAATATCTACTAAAAAATATACTTATATAATCTTAAAAATGAGCAACTAGATTTAAATTACCTACCCATCCATGAACCAATGTAATATTATAATCTATTTAATTATTATCTAATTAAATTTATATTATAATGTTTATTAATTATTACCTATTTAATTTATCAAATTTTTCATGCCAATATATATTTGATTCAAACCATGAGAATAATATATATACATATCATCTATGAGAATCGTAAGTATCTATATCCTTTGATATCTGAATCAATCTAGGAAGTATCTATAGAGTATATGAAAAAAAAATAATTGAGGATCCATACGAGTTTTTAATTTTTAAGTCTATGCGCACCCTAAATTAATATATATCTACTTAATTACTTTCATATTTCACTAGAATTGTCCTACAATAATGTGCATGTGGTTGCATTTCACATTTATGCAAAGAATATTAAGATTTTTCTCTAACGTTACCATTCACACTACACATGAACTATGATGAGTATGATTATAGCATACAACATATATAGTTTTAACCTTAGACATTATGTGAGAAGAATTTGATAGATGAAAACCACATTCAAATATATGTCAAATCAGACTATGAATGAATCAATTTCCAAACATAATCAACATCTGAAGATCTTTACCAACCCTCATAAAAATTTTGCCACTTAATTTGAAATCAACATGTTGTTTATATGATAGCTCAAAATTAACCTCCATAAATTTATAATTGTCACATACTTGATGGATTTATATTTTTTTTCAAATAAAAACATAATGAGCCTCATATGATTTCATGTTACAACCATGATATTTTAAAGGATTATTCTAATAATGGTCCATTATTCATTCAATATTTCATATATACACATTTGAATTTAAAAAATGGAATTATGGTAGATAATGGTTCAAGCATCAATGTGTGTACAAGGAAATTTATTAACAATATTAAGTATACACATAGATATTTACTTTATAAAATTATAATTATTAGGGGACACAATTGCATAATTAGGATGCCTCTTGGTGGAATTACCTTACATATCACGATTGGTCTTAGGTATATGTTTGATTGGTTTCATGAATATTCTGTAATGGGACATATGATTCATGTCCCAAAAAACCATGGCTTAATCAAATGAAATCAATCCCATCAATACTTCACCAGCATTTGAAAATTTTCCATGTTGCTAAAGTGAGTAAGATTGAAGGAATTACTTATGAAACTCACACAAATTTACAATATGAGGTGTTACCTAAATATCTACCAAAAAATATACTTGCATAATCTTAAAAATGAGAAACTAGATTTAAATTACCTACCCATCCATGAACCAAAGTAATATTATAATCTATTTAATTATTATCTAATTACATATATATTATAATGTTTATTAATTATTATCTATTTAATTTCACAAATTTTTCATGCCAATATATATTTGATTGAAACCATGAGAATGCTATATATACATCTCATCTATGAGAATTGTAAGTATCTATATCCTTTGATATCTGAATCAATCTAGGAAGTATCTATAAATTATATGAAAAAATTATTATTAAGGATCCATACAAATTTTTAGTTCATTTTTTAATTTTTAAGTCTATGCGCACTCTAAATTAATATATATCTACTTAATTACTTTCATCTTTCACTAGAATTGTCTTATAATAATGTGCATTTTGTTGCATTTCACATTTATGCAAAGAATATTAAGATTTTTCTCTCACATTACCATTCATACTACACATGATCTATTATGAGTATGATTATAGCATACAACATATATATTTTTAACCTTAGACATTATGTAAAAAAATGAATAAATTTGAAGAATTTGATAGATGAAAACCACATTCAAATATAAATCAAATAAGAGTTTGAACGAATCAATTTCCAAACATAATCAACATCTGAAGATCTTTACCAACCCTCATGAAAATTATTCTACCTAATTTAAAAGCCAAGATGTTGTTTATATGATAGCTCAAAATTAACCTCCATAAATTTATAATTGTCACATACTTGATGGATTTATAGGTTTTTTTCAAATAAAAACATAATGAGCCTCATATGATTTCATATTACAACCATGATATTTTAAAGGATGATTATAATAATGGTCCATTATTCATTCAAGATTTCATATATACACATTTGAATTTAAAAAATGGAATTACGGTAGATAATGGTTCAAGCATCAATGTGTGTATAATGAAATTTATTAACAATCTTAAGTATACACATAGATATTTACATGATGAAATGATAATTATTAGGGGACACAATTACATAATTAGGATTCCTCTTGGTGGAATTACCTTACATATCACCATTGGTCTTCTGTATATGTTTGTTTGGTTTCATGAATTTTAAGTAATGAGACATAGGATGCATGTCTCAAAAGACCATGGCTTAATCAAATGAAATCAATCCCTTCAATACTTCACCAGCATTTGAAAATTTTCCATGTTGGTAAAGCGAGTAAGATTGAAGGAATTACTTATGAAAATCACACACATTTACAATATGAGGTGTTACCTAAATATATACTAAAAAATATACTTATATAATCTTAAAAATGAGCAACTAAATTTAAATTATCTACCCATCCATGAACCAAAGTAATATTATAATCTATTTAATTACTATCTAATTAAATATATATTATAATGTTTATTAATTATTATCTATTTACTTTATCAAAATTTTCATGCCAATATATATTTAATTCAAAGCATGAGAATGCTATATAAACATCTCATCTATGAGAATTGTTAGTATCTATATCCTTTGATATCTAAATCAATCTAGGAAGTATCTACAAAGTATATGAAAAAAATATTATTGATGATCCATACAAGTTTTGAATTATTTTTTTAATTTTTAAGTCTATGCACACTCTAAATTAATATATATCTACTTAATTACTTTCATCTTTCACTAGAATTGTCCTATAATAATGTGCATGTAGTTGCATTTCACATTTATGCAAAGAATATTAAGATTTTTCTCTCACGTTACCAGTCACACTAAACATGAACTATGATGAGTATGATTATAGCATACAACATATATAGTTTTATCCTTAGACATTATGTAAAAAAATGAATAAATTTGAAGAATTTGATAAATGAAAACGACATTCAAATATAAGTCAAATAAGACTTTGAACGAATCAATTTCCAAACATAATCAACATCTGAATATCTTTACCAACCCTCATAAAAATTATTCTACCTAAATTAAAAGCCAAGATGTTGTTTATATGATAGCTCAAAATTAACCTCCATAAATTTATAATTGTCACATACTCGATGGATTTATAGGTTTTTTCAAATAAAAACATAATGAGCCTCATATGATTTCATGTTACAAACATGATATTTTAAAGGATGATTTTAATAATGGTCCATTATTCATTCAAGATTTCATATATACACATTTGAATTTAAAAAATGGAATTATGGTAGATAATGGTTCAAGCATCAATGTGTGTACAATGAAATTTATTAACAATCTTAAGTATACACATAAATATTTACTTGATAAAATGCTAATTATTAGGTGACACAATTGCATAAGTAGGATGCCTATTGGTGAAATTACCTTACATATCACCATTGGTCTTAGGTATATGTTTGTTTGGTTTCATGAATTTTAATTAATGGGACATATGATGTATGTCTCAGAAAACCATGGCTCAATCAAATGAAATTGATCCCATCAATACTTCACCAGCATTTGAAAATTTTCCATGTTGGTAAAGTGAGTAAGATTGAAGGAATTACTTATGAAACTCACACACATTTACAATATTAGGTGTTACCTAAATATCTACTTAAAACATACTTATATAATCTTAAAAATGAGCAACTAAATTTAAATTACCTACCCATCCATGAATCAAAGTAATATTATAATCTATTTAATTACTATCTAGTTAAATATATATTATAATGTTTATTAATTAGTATGTATTTATTTTATCAAATTTTTCATGCCAATATATATGTAATTCAAACTATGAGAAAACTATATATACATATCATCTACGAGAATTGTAAGTATCTATATCCATTCATATCTGAATCAAGCCAGGAAGTATATATAGAGTATATGAGAAAATTATTATTGAGGATCCATAAGAGTTTTTAATTCATTTTTTAGTTTTTAAGCCTATGAACAGTCTAACTTAATATATATCTACTTAATTACTTTCATCTTTCACTAGAATTGTCCTTTAATAATGTGCATGTAGTTGCATTTCACATTTATGCAAAGAATATTAAGATTTTTCTCTCAAGTTACAATTCACACTACACATGAACTATGATGAGTATGATTATAGAATACAAGATATATAGTTTTAACCTTAGACATTATGTAAAAACATGAATAAATTTTAAGAATTTGATAGATGAAAACCACATTCAAATATAAGACAAATAATACTTTGAAAGAATCAATTTCCAAACATAATCAACATCTGAAGATATTTACCAACCCTCATACAAATTATTCTACCTAATTTAAAAACCAAGATGTTGTTTATATGATAGCTCAAAATTAACCTCCATAAATTTATAATTGTCACATACTCAATGGATTTATTAGTTTTTTCAAATAAAAACATAATGAGCCTCATATGAGTTCATGTTACAACCATGATATTTTAAAGGATGATTATAATAACGGTCCATTATTCATTCAAGATTTCAAATATACACATTTGAATTTAGAAAATGGAATTATGGTAGATAATGGTTCAGGCATCAATGTGTGTACAATGAAATTTATAAGCAATCTTAAGTATACACATAGATATTTACTTGATAAAATGATAATTATTAGGGGACACAATTGCATAACTAGGATGCCTCTTGGTGGAATTACATTACATATCACCATTTGTCTTAGGTATATGTTTGTTTGGTTTCATGAATTTTAAGTAATGGGACATATGATGCATGTCTCAAAAAACCATGGCTTAATCAAATGAAATCAATCCCATCAATACTTCACCAGCATTTGAAAATTTTCCATGTTGGTAAAGTGAGTAAGATTGAAGGAATTACTTATGAAACTCACACAAATTTACAATATGAGGTGTTACCTAAATATCTACTAAAAAATATACCTATATAATCTTAAAAATGAGCAACTAGATTTAAATTACCTACCCATCCATGAACCAAAGTAATATTATAATCTATTTAATTATTATCTAATTAAATTTATATTATAATGTTTATTAATTATTATCTATTTAACTTATCAAAATTTTCATGCCAATATATATTTGATTCAAACCATGAGAATAATATTTATACATATCATCTATGAGAATTGTAAGTATCTATATCCTTTGATATATGAATCAATCTAGGAAGTATCTATAGAGTATATGAAAAAATTATTATTGAGGATCCATAAGAGTTTTTAATTTTTAAGTCTATATGCACTCTAAATTAATATATATCTACTTAATTACTTTCATATTTCACTAGAATTGTCGTATAATAAAGTGCATGTGGTTGCATTTCACATTTATGCAAAGAATATTAAGATTTTTCTCTCACGTTACCATTCACACTACACAATAACTATGATGATTATGATTATAGCATAAAACATATATACTTTTAACCTTAGACATTATGTAAAAAAATGAATAAATTTGAAGAATTTGATAGATGAAAACCACATTCAAATATAAATCAAATAAGAGTTTGAACGAATCAATTTCCAAACATAATCAACATCTGAAGATCTTTACCAACCCTAATGAAAATTATTCTACCTAATTTAAAAGCCAAGATGTTTATATGATAGCTCAAAATTAACCTCCATAAATTTATAATTGTCACATACTTGATGGATTTATAATTTTTTTCAAATAAAAGCATAATGAGCCTCATATGATTTCATGTTACAACCATGATATTTTAAAGGATGATTATAATAATGGTCCATTATTCATTCAATATTTCATATATACACATTTGAATTTAAAAAATGGAATTATGGTAGATAATGGTTCAAGCATCAATGTGTGTACAATGAAATTTATTAACAATCTTAAGTATACACATAGATATTTACTTGATAAAAAGATAATTATTAGGGGACACAAATGCATAATTAGGATGACTCTTGGTGGAATTACCTTACATATCACGATTCATCTTAGGTATATGTTTGTTTGGTTTCATGAATTTTAAGTAATGGGACATATGATGCATGTCTCAAAAAACCATGGCTTAATCAAATGAAATCAATCCCATCAATACTTCACCAGCATTTGAAAATTTTCCATGTTGCTAAAGTGAGTAATATTGAAGGAATTACTGATGAAAATCACGTACATTTACAATATGAGGTGTTACCTAAATATCTACTAAAAACTATACTTAGATAATCTTAAAAATGAGCAACTAAATTTAAATTACCTACCCATCCATGAACCAAAGTAATATTATAATCTATTTAATTATTATCTAATTAAATATATATTATAATGTTTATTAATTATTATCTATTTAATTTATCAAATTTTTCATGCCAATATATATTTAATTGAATCCATGAGAATGTTATATATACATCTCATCTATGTTAATTTTAAGTATCTATATCCTTTGATATTTGAATCAATCTAGGAAGTATCTATAGATTATATGAAAAAATTATTATTGAGGATCCATACAAATTTTTTGTTCCTTTTTTAATTTTTAAGTCTATGCGCACTCTAAATTAATATATATCTAGTTAATTACTTTCATCTTTCACGAGAATTGTCCTAGAATAATGTGAATGTAGTTGCATTTC
Organism: Torreya grandis; assembly: GCA_037957365.1. Lineage (NCBI taxonomy): Eukaryota > Viridiplantae > Streptophyta > Pinopsida > Cupressales > Taxaceae > Torreya > Torreya grandis. The sequence continues at coordinate 512,214 of JARHVA010006470.1, read as the reverse complement.
ACATTTTTGCAAAGAATATTAAAATTTTTCTCACACATTACCATTCATACTACACATGATCTATTATGAGTATGATTATAACATACAACATATATAGTTTTAACCTTAGACATTATGTAAAAAAATGAATAAATTTGAAGAATTTGATAGATGAAAACCACATTCAAATATAAATCAAATAAGAGTTTGAATGAATCAATTTCCAAACATAATCAACATCTGAAGATCTTTAACAACCCTCATGAAAATTATTCTACCTAATTTAAAAGCCAAGATGTTGTTTATATGATAGCTCAAAATTAACCTCCATAAATTTATAATTGTCACATACTTGATGGATTTATAGGTTTTTTTCAAATAAAAACATAATGAGCCTCATATGATTTCGTGTTAAAACCGTGATATTTTAAAGGATGATTCTAATAATGGTCTATTATTCATTCAATATTTCATATATACACATTTGAATTTAAAAAATGGAATTATGGTAGACAATGGTTCAAGCATCAATGTGTGTATAATGAAATTTATTAACAATCTTAAGTATACACATAGATATTTACTTGATAAAATGATAATTATTAGGGGACACAATTGCATAATTAGGATGCCTATTGGTTGAATTACCTTACATATCACCATTGGTCTTAGCTATATGTTTGTTTGGTTTCATGAATTTTAAGTAACGAGACATATGATGTATGTCTCAAAAAACCATGCCTCAATCAAATGAAATTGATCCCATCAATACTTCACCAGCATTTGAAAACTTTCCATGTTGGTAAAGTGAGTAAGATTGAAGGAATTACTTATGAAACTCACACACATTTACAATATTAGGTGTTACCTAAATATCTACTAAAAATATACTTATATAATCTTAAAAATGAGCAACTAAATTTAAATTACCTACCCATCCATGAACCAAAGCAATACTATAATCCATTTAATTATTATCTAATTAAATATATATTATAATGTTTATTAATTAGTATCTATTTAATTTATCAAATTTTTCATGCCAATATATATTTAATTAAAACCATGAGAATACTATGTATACATATCATCTATGAGAATTGTAAGTATCTATATCCATTCATATCTGAATCAATCTAGGAAGTATCTATAGAGTATATGAAAAAAATATTATTTAGGATCCATACAAGTTTTTAAATCATTTTTTAGTTTTTAAGCCTATGAACAGTCTAAATTAATATACATCTACTTAATTACTTTCATCTTTCACTAGAATTGTCCTATAATAATGTGCATGTAGTTGCATTTCACATTTATGCAAAGAATATTAAGATTTTTCTCTCAAGTTACCATTCACACTACACATGAACTATGATGAGTATGATTATAGCATACAAGATATATAGTTTTAACCTTAGACATTTTTTAAGAACATGAATAAATTTTAAGAATTTGATAGATGAAAACCACATTCAAATATAAGACAAATAATACTTTGAAAGAATCAATTTCCAAACATAATCAACATCTGAAGATCTTTACCAACCCTCATACAAATTAATCTACCTAATTTAAAAACCAAGATGTTGTTTATATGATAGCTCAAAATTAACCTCCATAAATTTATAATTGTCACATACTCGATGGATTTATTAGTTTTTTCAAATAAAAACATAATGAGCCTCATATGAAATCATGTTACAACCATGATATTTTAAAGGATGATTCTAATAATGGTCCATTATTCATTCAATATTTCATATATACACATTTGAATTTAGAAAATGGAATTATGGTAGATAATGGTTCAGGCATCAATGTGTGTACAATGAAATTTATGTGCAATCTTAAGTATACACATAAATATTTACTTGATAAAATGATAATTATTAGTGGACACAATTGCATAACTAGGATCCTCTTAGTGGAATTACATTACATATCACCATTTGTCTTAGGTATATGCTTGTTTGGTTTCTTGAATTTTAAGTAATGGGACATATGATGCATGTCTCAAAAAACCATGGCTTAATCAAATGAAATCAATCCCATCAATACTTCACCAGCATTTGAAAATTTTCCATGTTGGTAAAGTGAGTAAGATTGAAGGAATTACTTATGAAACTCACACAAATTTACAATATGAGGTGTTACCTAAATATCTACTAAAAAATATACTTATATAATCTTAAAAATGAGCAACTAGATTTAAATTACCTACCCATCCATGAACCAATGTAATATTATAATCTATTTAATTATTATCTAATTAAATATATATTATAATGTTTATTAATTATTATCTATTTAATTTATCAAATTTTTCATGCCAATATATATTTGATTCAAACCATGAGAATAATATTTATACATATCATCTATGAGAATTGTAAGTATCTATATCCTTTGATATCTGGATCAATCTAGGAAGTATCTATAGAGTATATGAGAAAATTATAATTGAGGATCCAGATGAGTTTTTAATTTTTAAGTCTATGCGCATTATAAATTAATATATATCTACTTAATTACTTTCATATTTCACTAGAATTGTCCTATAATAATGTGCTTGTGGTTGTATTTCACATTTATGCAAAGAATATTAAGATTTTTCTCTCGCGTTACCATTCACACTACACAAGAACTATGATGATTATGATTATATCATACAACATATATACTTTTAACCTTAGACATTATGTAAAAAAATGAATAAATTTGAAGATTTTGATAAATGAATACCACATTCAAATATAAGTCAAATAAGAGTTTGAACGAATCAATTTCCAAACTTAATCAACATCTGAAGATCTTTACCAACCCTCATAAAAATTTTGCCACTTAATTTGAAAATCAACATGTTGTTTATATGATAGCTCAAAATTAACCTCCATAAATTTATAATTGTCACATACTGGATGGATTTATATTTTTTTTCAAATAAAAACATAATGAGCCTCATATGATTTCATGTTACAACCATGATATTTTAAAGGATGATTCTAATAATGGTCCATTATTCATTCAATATTTCATATATACACATTTGAATTTAAAAAATGGAATTATGGTAGATAATGGTTCAAGCATCAATGTGTGTACAAGGAAATTTATTAACAATATTAAGTATACACATAGATATTTACTTTATAAAATTATAATTATTAGGGGACACAATTGCATAATTAGGATGCCTCTTGGTGGAATTACCTTACATATCACGATTGGTCTTAGGTATATGTTTGTTTGGTTTCATGAATTTTAAGTAATGGGACATATGATGCATGTCTCAAAAAACCATGGCTTAATCAAATGAAATCAATCCCATCAATACTTCACCAGCATTTGAAAATTTTCCATGTTGGTAAAGTGAGTAAGTTTGAAGGAATTACTGATGAAAATCACATACATTTACAATATGAGGTGTTACCTAAATATCTACTAAAAACTATACTTATATAATCTTAAAAATGAGCAACTAAATTTAAATTACCTGCCCATCCATGAACGAAAGTAATATTATAATCTATTTAATTATTATCTATTCAAATATTTATTATAATGTTTATTAATTATTATCTATTTAATTTATCAAATTTTTCATGCCTATATATATTTAATTGAAACCATGAGAATTCTATATATACATCTCATCTATGATAATTGTAAGTATCTATATCCTTTGACATCTGAATCAATCTAGGAAGTATCTATAAAGTATATGAAAAAATTATTATTGAGGATCCATACAAATTTTTAGTTCCTTTTTTAATTTTTAAGTCTATGCGCACTCTAAATTAATATATATCTACTTAATTACTTTCATCTTTCACTAGAATTGTCCTATAATAATGTGCATGTAGTTGCTTTTCAAATTTATGCAAAGAATATTAAATTTTTTCTCTCACATTACCATTCATACTACACATGATCTATTATGAGTATGATTATTTCATACAACATATATAGTTTTAACCTTAGACATTATGTAAAAAAATGAATAAATTTGAAGAATTTGATAGAAGAAAACCACATTCAAATATAAATCGAATAAGAGTTTGAACGAATCAATTTCCAAACATAATCAACATCTGAAGATCTTTACCAACCCTCATGAAAATTATTCTACCTAATTTAAAAGCCAAGATGTTGTTTATATGATAGCTCAAAATTAACCTCCATAAATTTATAATTGTCACATACTTGATGGATTTATAGGTATTTTTCAAATAAAAAAATAATGAGCCTCATATGATTTCATGTTACAACCATGATATTTTAAAGGATGATTCTAATAATGGTCCATTATTCATTCAATATTTCATATATACACATTTGAATTTAAAAAATGGAATTATGGTAGATAATGGTTCAAGCATCAATGTGTGTATAATGAAATTTATTAACAATCTTAAGTATACACAGATATTTACTTGATAAAATGATAATTATTATGGGACACAATTGCATAATTAGGATACCTGTTGGTGGAATTACCTTACATATCACCATTGGTCTTAGCTATATGTTTGTTTGGTTTCATGAATTTTAAGTAATGAGACATATGATGCATGTCTCAAAAAACCATGCCTTAATCAAATGAAATCAATCCCATTAATACTTCACCAGCATTTGAAAATTTTCCATGTTGGTAAAGTGAGTAAGATTGAAAGAATTACTTGGGAAAATCACACACATTTACAGTATGAGGTGTTACATAAATATATACTAAACAATATTCTTATATAGTCTTATAAATGAGCAACTAAATTTAAATCATCTACCCATCCATAAACCAAAGTAATATTATAATCTATTTAATTACTATCTAATTAAATATATATTATAATGTTTATTAATTATTATCTATTTAATTTATCAAAATTTTCATGCCAATATATATTTAATTCAAAGCATGAAATGCTATATATACATCTGATCTATGATAATTGTAAGTATCTATGTCCTTTGATATCTAAATCAATCTAGGAAGTATCTTTAGAGTATATGAAAAAATTATTATTGATGATCCATACAAGTTTTTAATTATTATTTTTAATTCTTTTTTTAATTTTTAAGTCTATGCACACTCTAAATTAATATATATCTACTTAATTACTTTCATCTTTGACTATAATTATCCTATAATAATGTGCATGTAGTTACATTTCACATTTATGCAAAGAATATTAATATTTTTCTCTCACATTACCATTCACACTACACATGAACAATGATGAGTATGATTATAGCATACAACATATATAGTTTTAACCTTAGCAACTAAAAAGGGGGTAAAAATTTATTAAAGCAAGCCTGAGGACAGGAAATTACATCATCATATCCTACTCAAGAAGTCTAGCCAGGGTAGGGGATAACCCCGTAGGAAGCTTATACTGATCATAAATAGCCCTATTCAGCCCATGTTCCATGGCCCATTTAGCAAGACGGTCTGCCACACTGTTCCACTCCCGGGGAATATGCTTAAAAGAAATCAACTCGAAGGATGAGCTTATCTAAAGAATCTAATTAATAACCATAGCCAGCTTCCAATCCACACTATCAAAATTGCAATTATTAAGGAAGTTGACAACCACTTGCGAGTCTGACTCACAAATAATACTGAGCCACCCCTGCTGATAGCAAGTTTGCAATGCCTCAAGTATGGCTAGTGCCTCCATACAATTGTTGGTATAATGGCCCTTATAAACCAAAAACAAAAAATGAATAGAGCCTAAAATGTCCCTCCCAATGGCTCTAATCCCACCAACACCAGGATTACCTCTATCCGATCCATCAACATTCACCTTCATGACTCCCTCCTCAGGTTGCATCCATCTGCCTAGGTAGCTAATTGGGTGCATCTTTTACCTACTGCAAGTCATGGGACGTGTTTGACCATAGGGGAGTGCTCCCAAAGGCATGCCTAGGGAAAGCTGTGATAGCACTAAGGCATCATTCAGCTCCAGGTCTTCACCACGTCCCACCTTAACCTAAAGCATTTCTTGTAGGGCGATGAGCACTTTCAACCATAACTCTCTTATGTTCAAATTATGCTCTTGGAAAGTTCTTCTATTTATTTCAATCTAGAGGTGCCAAAGAATAAAGGTGGGTCCAATGTCCATGCATTCTATAGAATAGGCACCTTGCTAGGAGGCTTATCCTAGCATTGCCAAAACTCAGCCAAGGACACAGCATGCTAGCACGGGCACCCCTAGGCATCCCACCACAGATGCCATAATCTTCTGGCAAAGGGACATTGAAAAAAAGAGGTGCTCTCCATTCTCCTCACTGTCACAGCAAAACAAACATATTGAGGGACCCTGAAAACCTCTTTTGGTGAGATTATCCCAAGTAAGGTAGCACCTATAGGTAAGAATCCATAAAAAGAAATTACATTTTAGCCAAGCTGTCAAATTCCAAATTTTCTTGCTCTAAAGAAATTCAACTTCTCTAAAATGTTTCTTCATCAGCTCCTAATATTTAGAAGAAACTAAGTACTATCCACTGGGATCTCCTCCCCAAGCCAGGTCATCACTCTCTCTCAAGGAGCTACATCCCTTGGTAGCAAGAAGCTAGGCTAAGTCTTGCCTATCTTCCATGGTCCCTCCCAATAGCCAGGCATAAGCATCTTTCCATTTATAAGCAATAGAAGTCCCCAACTGATAAGCTTCTTTATAATGCTCAACAATACTCCACCCCACATTTTAAAAAGCATCACATAGGTCCTGTAGGTGAGGATGGGATACTATGATGGGGGGAGCTCCATTCCAAGAATCTTCCCAAAATAACATCTCAGCTCTGCTGTTACAAATCAATAAAGGCTAGACTGGACCAAAGAAGCTCCAAGCTTGAGGGTGTTCCACACCATGGAACCTCTTCCCTCAATAGAGAACTTGGGAATATCCATTGGATTAGCTCCAAGAAAATATTTTAGCAACAGGATACGGGCCCAAAGGTGCGATTGGTTGGTACACCATTGCTAGTACAGCTTTGCCACAAGAGCTTAGCTAGACAAGATAGCAGATCTAAGCCCAAGACCCCCTCCCTTTTAGGCCTACACACAGTGGTCCAATTAATCAAGCTCCATTTTGAATTCCAGAGATTTCTGCTCCACAAAAATTTTGGAGAGAGAGCATCATATTCATGGAGAAAATACATCAAAGCATCCTGAACCATGCTCTGGTAAATGGGCAAAGCTTGAATAACTGATTGAAGAAGAGTCACTCATCCAGCTGTCGTGAGCCAATAATGGGTCCAATGATTGATTCTCTACCTTAACTTATCCAGAATGTTTTGCCAAAAAAGCTTGGGCTGTCTACCGACCATAATGGGAACCCCCAGATAAGTCACTGAAAGAGGCTGCGATTGAAATCTAGGGATAGCCACAATCCTACGCTGGATAGAATCTAGAGTATTAAAGAAAAAAATGGAGGATTTGTGCTCATTTAATTTCTATCCAAAAGCCAATATATGTGTCCAAAGCTTTCCAAAAAGCTTGCGCCTCCTAAATATGGGCTTTCCCTGCCAGAATGGTGTCATCCACAAACTAGAGATGAGTCAATTTGGCAACCCCATTGCCCCACTGCCATCCATGAATCAGATTCTGTGCTGCCTGAGAATTTATGAGCTGACCCAGACCCTCAGCCAAGATAATAAAAAGGTAGGGAGATAAAGGATCCCCTTGGTGAAGACCTCTAGAGGCCCCAAACAATCTAGAAGGTGCCCCATTAATGAGGATTGAGTAAGAGGGTGTGGTGACACAACTCAACACCTAACGAACCCAGTCCTGGCTAAAGCCAAAAGAAAGAAAGATTTTCTGCATGAATCTCTAGTCAACCCTATCATAGGCCTTAGCCAAATTGAGCTTAATAAACATAGCTCTCTCCTAAGAATTTCTCATAGAGTGGATTGCTTCCGAAGCAATCACCACTCCATCTAAAATCTGCTTCCCCACAATAAAGCCCCCTATTCTTCTGAAATGATCCTAGGGAGCCAAACTTTGAGCCTCTCTATAATGAGCTTGGTGATAATTTTGTAAACCATATTGCAGAGAGCAATGGGCTGAAAGTGATCCATCTGATTTGCTTGATCATTCTTTGGGATTAGCACCAAGAAGGTTGCATTAATCGCTCTAAGCATCTCTTTGTTGTGGTAGGACTCTTGCACTACTTCCACTAAATCCTAGCTGATTATATCCCAGAATTCTTGAAAAAATTCTACAAGGAATCTATCTGAACCAGGTGCTTTACCTCTATGCATAGTAAAAACCACTTTTTTCACTTCTGATTTAGCAATCAGTTTCAAGAGGGTGTCATTCATTTCTAGCATGATTATAGAAGGTATGCAAGATAAAACCATATTTTCCTCTAATTCAGATATAGGTGCTACGCCAGCTAGAAGCTCAGAGTAAAAATGGACTGCATCCTCTGAAATGGTAGAGGAGGAAGAAATATGCATTCCCTCTGAGGTCACAAGAGATGCTATATAATTCCTATTGCGCCTTGCTTGAACCGACTTATGAAAGAAGGCAGTGTTCCTATCACCTTCTTGGAGCTAGTCAACCTAGGCTTTTTGCTTCCAAAATATTTCTTCCCAAAGTTCCCACTCATTAAGATCATTCAAAGCCACAAATTTAGCCCTACGGAGCTCATTAGACAAGCCAAATTCAAGAATCTATTTGGTAGTATTGTCTAACCTATCTTGTGCTCTCTTCTTCATAGTATAAAGATTGGCAAAATTATTCCTATTCCACACCTGTAACTTTCTCTTAACATACTGAAGCTTCTTGGTAAAGGAGAACATAGTTGTGCCATACTCAGGCCCCCCTACCTCCACCAGTGTGGCATAAGGTTATGAAGAGAAGGATCCCAGAGTCACATTAGCTGAAACTTAAAGGGAGGTTTCTTGGGGCCCTCAATGAAATTGGTTGTGAGCTTAATGGGCCAATGATTAGACCCTCTCCAATCTCGAATTTCAAAGGCAATAAAGAAAGCACTAGATAACCAAAAGTAAGATACAATAAATTTATCTAAGCGCTCAAAAATAACATCATTACCTGATCTTTTATTGCTCCAGGTGAATCACCCATTGATGGGTTTAACATTAGATAGGCACAGCTGATCCATATTAAGTCTAAGAAGCTCAGATGAGGGGTCTCGATGATCCAACCCACCCCTTTTCTCCTCCAGGCTGAGGATTGCATTGAAATCTCCACTCATGATCCATGGCAGGTAAGGACAACAATTCTAAACATAGCATAAATGTTCCCATAGCTTTAGGTGTCCATGAATGTCTCCAAGTGCATAAATATTAGTGACCAAAATTATCTCTCTAGTTTCAAGGGAGGACATAATCATGGACAACACTGAGATAGTAGCCATCCAGTGGAGTGGTGTGACCTTTGCCGAATCCCAATAGATTGCTAATCCCCCAGCGCTAACTAACACCCCTACACATTGACATTGGCCAAAAGCCCAAAATTTAGGAAAGTAGCTAAACATAACATCCATAAAAAGCTTGGTCTCTTGGATACATAAGATATCTAGAGATTGCTCAGAGATCAACTTTTCACATAGTTTTTTGTCTAAGGGTACTATGCAGCCCCCTCATATTCCATGACATCACTATCATTGATTGTATTGGGTGAAATGTTCATCCAAGGTTTTAACCACTCCTGATTCAACCAATAAGTCCCTTGTGAGCTTGATTCTTTCTTGGTCCTTTCTGCATCCTGGTCTGGAAGGTGTGGAAAAAGAGACTTTCTTGAATGGTCTCTGCATTAGTCCCAATGCTTCTGACACTCCTTTATGTCTCCTAGATACCTCCTTGTCTTTAACCAAGTCAGCCCGACTACCATCCTTATTCTACTACTCTAAAAGCTCTACCTGAGTCCCATCCCCCAAAGCATTCCCACTATCTTGGCCTTGCTGAATCACCATGTCTTGAGAATCAATGAGGAGGGCACAATTCTCTTCCCTCTCTGAGGGTCCTCCCTCCTCCATAGGTGGAATGCCATACTATCTAGAGCTTCAAACTGGTTAAATCTCATTTCTAGATATCTATCTTGATTTTTACACTTCTGACCACATCCTCTCCCTCGATGATGAACTTGGGTAAAACCCTCCCTGTCAAGGCCAATAGCTTTAGCTGAGCCCAAAGTCACATCTGCCCCATTTGAATGGGCTTTTACATTCACAACATTTCCAAGTGGAGAAGTTGAGGTACCCAAATGAGTCATTTGGCCTACCTCTTGTCCTCCCTTGGGATCCATCCCTTTGAACCTCCCATCCTAAGGGGATTGATGATGCAGGTGACCTTAGACATGGCAAATTCTGTAGCAAAATGGGATAGCTTTGTAATCAATTTGTTGGACCCAAGATGATTCCCCCACATAGATTTCCATTGATTCAGGTAAGGGATTATTAAGGTTGATTTCCACATAGATTCTAGCAAAGGAAATAAGCTTCTTGTCTAAAGACTGATGAGCTATAGCAATTGGCATTCCTAGTAAGGAGATAATTTGGCACAAGATATCTTCACACCAAAATTCCAAGGGAAGTCTCAGGAGATAGACCCATACAGGAACACTAGCAAGCAAATCCTCTATAGAATTAAACCCTGGATGCCAGGGTTTGATAAATAGACTAAAGCGGTCATAAAAATAGGGTCCTCCCTCGAATATGTGGTTTCTATCAAATACAGACAAGAAATTTACCAGAAAGTAACTATTAGCAGCCAACATGATATCGATATCTCCCTTGACCTGCTAGGTGCACCTCATCTAGGCTTCCAAGGCTGATTGTGATATTTAAATACCCATAAATTTACAAATTAGGGTATGAGCTGACAAGTATTCAACATCCTCCTTGACGGTATCTTAAGCAATCACCAGAACTGACTTATCTTGGCTGGATGGGAAATAGCCATTAACCTTAGTTACTTTAGGTCTCTCACAAAAGTAATAAGACTCTCTCACTTGGGAAACCTCCTCCTGGCCCAGTCGTGCATCCCCTGTGCCCTCGCTAATGTCGTTCTTCTCCTTCCCTCCACTCGCAGCCATTGCTCGACTGAATATCACTTCCTCCTCTTCCCAAAATTTTTCCTGTACTTGATCTTACTTGATCATATAGTTTTAACCTTAGACATTATGTAAAAACATGAATAAATTTGAAGAATTTGATAGATGAAAACCACATTCAAATATAAGACAAATAATACTTTGAATGAATCAATTTCCAAACATATTTAACCTCTGAAGATCTTTACCAACCCTCATACAAATTATTCTACCTAATTTAAAAACCAAGATGTTATTTATAAGATAGCTCAAAATTAACCTCCATAAATTTATAATTGTCACATACTTTATGGATTTATAGGTTTTTTCAAATAAAAACATAATGAGCCTCATATGAGTTCATGTTACAACCATGATATTTTAAAGGATGATTCTAATAATGGTCCATTATTCATTCAAGATTTCATATATACACATTTGAATTTAAAAAATGGAATTATGGTAGATAATGGTTCAAGCATCAATGTGTGTACAATGAAATTTATAAACAATCTTAAGTATACACATAGATATTTACATGATAAAATGATAATTATTAGGGGTCACAATTACATAACTAGGATGCCTTTTGGTGGAATTACCTTACATATCACCATTGGTCTTAGGTATATGTTTGTTTGGTTTCATGAATTTTAAGTAATGGGACATATGATGCATGTCTCAAAAAACCATGGCTTAATCAAATGAAATCAATCCCATCAATACTTCACCAGCATTTGAAAATTTTCCATGTTGGTAAAGTGACTAATATTCAAGGAATTACTTATGAAACTCACACAAATTTACAATATGAGGTGTTACCTAAATATCTACTTAAAAATATACTTATATAATCTTAAATATGAGCATCTAAATTTAAATTACCTACCCATCCATGAACCAAAGTAATATTATAATCTATTTAATTATTATCTAATTAAATATATTATATAATGTTTATTAATTATTATGTATTTAATTTATCAAATTTTTCATGCCAATATATATTTAATTAAAACCATGAGAATAATATATATACATATAATCTATGAGAATTGTAAGTATCTATATCCTTTGATATTTGAATCAATCTAGGAAGTATCTATAGAGTATATGAAAAAATTATTATTTAGGATCCATACGATTTTTTAATTTTTAAGTCTATGCACACTCTAAATTAATATATATCTACTTAATTACTTTAATCTTTCTATAGGATTGTCCTATAATATTGTGCATGTGGTTGCATTTCACATTTATGCAAAGAATATTAATATTTTTCTCTCACGTTACCATTCACACTACACATGAACTATGATGAGTATGATTATAGCATACAACATATATAGTTTTAACCTTAGACATTATGTAAAAACATGAATAAATTTTATGAATTTGATAGATGAAAACCACATTCAAATATAAGACAAATAATACTTTGAACGAATCAATTTCCAAACATAATCAACATCTGAAGATCTTTACCAACCCTCATAAAAATTATGCTACTTAATTTAAAAACCACGATGTTGTTTATCGAATAACTCAAAATTAACCTCCATAAATTTATAATTGTCACATACTTGATGGATTTATAGGTTTTTCCAAATAAAAACATAATGAGCCTCATATGATTTCATGTTACAACCATGATATTTTAAAGGATGATTCTAATAATGGTCCATTATTCATTCAAGATTTCATATATACACATTTGAATTTAAAAAATGGAATTATGGTAGATAATGGTTCAAGCATCAATGTGTGTACAATGAAATTTATTAACATTCTTAAGTATACACATAGATATTTACTTGATAACATGATAATTATTAGGGGACACAATTGTATAATTAGGATGCCTCTTGGTTGAATTACCTTAAATATCACCATTGGTCTTAGGTATATGTTTGTTTGGTTTCATGAATTTTAAGTAATGGGACATATGATGCATGTCTCAAAAAACCATGGCTTAATCAAATGAAATCAATCCCATCAATACTTCACTAGCATTTGAAAATTTTCCATGTTGGTAAAGTGTTTAAGATTGAAGGAATTACTTATGAAACTCACACAAATTTACAATATGAGGTGTTACCTAAGTATCTACTAAAAAATATACTTATATAATCTTAAATATGAGCAACTAAATTTAAATTACCTACCCATCCATGAACCAAAGTAATATTAGAATCTATTTAATTATTATCTAATTAAATATATATTATAATGTTTATTAATTATCATGTATTTAATTTATCAAATTTTTCATGCCAATATATATTTAATTCAAACCATGAGAATAATATATACACACATCATCTATGAGAATTATAAGTATCTATTTCCTTTGATATCTGAATCAATCTAGGAAGTATCTATAGAGTATATGAAAAAATTATTATTGAGGATCCATACGAGTTTTTAATTTTTAAGTCTACGTTCACTCTAAATTAATATATATCTACTTAATTACTTTAATCTTTCACTAGAATTGTCCTATAATATTCTGCATGTGGTTGCATTTCACATTTATGCAAAGAATATTAAGATTTTTCTCACGTTAGCATTCACAATACACATGAACTATGATGAGTATGATTATAGCATACAAAATTTATATTTTAACCTTGGACATTATGTAGAAACATGAATAAAGTTGATGAATTTGATAGATGAAAACCACATTCAAATATAAGACAAATAATACTTTGAACGAATCAATTTCCAAACATAATCAACATCTGAAGATCTTTACCAACCCTCATAAAAATTATGCTACTTAATTTAAAAACCATGATGTTTTTTATAGAATAGCTCAAAATTAACCTCCATAAGTTTATAATTGTCACATACTTGATGGATTTATAGGTTTTTCCAAATAAAAACATAATGAGCCTCATATGATTTCATGTTACAACCATGATATTTTAAAGAATGATTCTAATAATGGTCCATTATTCATTCAATATTTCATATATACACATTTGAATTTAGAAAATGGAATTATGGTAGATAATGGTTCAAGCATCAATGTGTGTACAATGAAATTTATTTACAATCTTAAGTATACACATATATATTTACTTGATAAAATGATAATTATTAGGGGACACAATTGTATAATTAGGATGCCTCTTGGTGGAATTACCTTACATATCACCATTGGTCTTAGGTATATGTTTGTTTGGTTTCATGAGTTTTAAGTAATGGGACATATGATGCATGTCTCAAAAAACCATGGCTTAATCAAATGAAATCAATCCCATCAATACTTCACCAGCATTTGAAAATTTTCCATGTTGGTAAAGTGAGTAAGATTGAAGGAATTATTGATGAAAATCACATACAATTGTAATATGAGGTGTTACCTAAATATCTACTAAACAATATACTTATATAATCTTAAAAATGAGCAACTAAATTTAAATTACCTACCCATCCATGAACCAAAGTAATATTATAAAAACCTTATGTCTATATTCAAAACAAAGCACCTATTTAAGATCTAACCATTCTATGAAATACCATTCAGATAAAAGAAAGTGAAACTTAGAACAAATAATATAACAATTTTCAACATAGATAATTATAATGACAATTATTTTAATGATGATACCTATTATAATGTTGATGATTATACTAACAATAATAGTGATGATGATAATGCATTAAC